>JAZGTJ010007113.1:0-23512 GCA_036877575.1 Botia almorhae
AGCAAACTATTCCTTTAAAATCTAAATATTAAAATTCATGATCTCAGATGGCTCTATAGAAGCATTGTAAAGAGCTTTAACTGAAGGCTCTGAAACAATAAGGAAAGTTGATTAATACAAAATGTGCATTTGAATATGTTTACTTTTGTATTATAGGACTAGTTAGAGTAAATGCAGTCTGACTCATAGAGGGCCAGTGGGGCCGGATCTCCTCGTTCAAAGAACATGCTGTGTGACACAGAAGAGCTGCTTTGTTTCGCTGCTGGAGTGGTGTGGTTGTTTCTTTAGCCTCTGAGAGCAGAGGCTGTCAGTTCCTGTGCTATTTCTTCAGCCGACCAAACTGAAGAATAGATGACCCTCTTAATTCTTTGCTTTTTTTCCCTTAGTGCTTAGTTAGTGTCTAGCTAGTAAGCCGGGTTTGCAGGCCAGCTGTACTCACGGGTGAATCAAACGGGTGATTTTGCTTTAGCTGTGGTTAGATTTACTTCTGTAGTTTCATGCTTCATTAAAAGCACTGCATTGCTTTGTTGTCGAATTTGCTGTAACCAATCAATCTTTCATTACAGGCAGCAAGCATGAGGATGGCACGCAGAGCGATTCCGAAAACGGCCTGGGCCTTCGATTTGGCAGCAAGCGCCATGCAGCATTGGAGGAACGTCTGATATCCACCGGAGTGGGTCGGGTCAGAACAGAGGGGTCATCCACCGTGAGCCGCACCGCCTTTATGATAGAGTTCTATGACGAGGATAATCCCCGCAAAAGACGCTCTTACTCTTTTTCTCAGACTGCGCCGCTTCTTGGAGTGGCAGGGGAGGGACTTTGCCCCACGCCGCCATCGCGCCCTAAGGCCGTCGCCATGGCAGCAGATAGCAGCAAGTGCACGTCGTCGTCCCTGGCGGTGGTTGCCCCCACGGCTGCTAGGCTTCTGCTTAAGCAAAGGTTGGAGGAACCAAATGTGGTACAGAGCTCTGGTGGTACTGGTCAGACCAATGCTACAGATGAGCCTCAGAAAGAGGATGATGATCAGAGTGATAAAGGCACATATACCATCGAACTGGATAACCACAACCCCGAAGAAGCAGAGGCGCGGCGAATGATTGATAAGGTAAAAGAAACTGAAACACTTTAAAGTGTTTACTTAGAAATTTAACTTTACAGAGTATAAAAAATGATGTTAGCTGTTCTCTAGCTGTGCTTTACACCAGACTTAGCCACAACATTAGACATCCCCCTTCCCTCCAAAACCCTGCAGACATGCAGATATCTTGAAAACCAATGCAATGAGAGATGGCACAGAATAATAAAAGTGCATCATCTTAATTTCATGAGAAAATATTAAATAAACAAAAACACTGAAAGGGTCTGTTGTTCTAATTGCCTAAACAAAGAATTTGACCAAAGTGTTGTTTGCAGAGCCTAGTGCGGTATAGGATACAGTACTTCAGTGATATCTGTCCGACAATAGGATTGTTTTCTTTATGCCATTACATAAACTCCAAAAATAGCTCACAGCACCTTTAACTGTGTTTTCATTTTCTGTTGGGAATGTTAAGTATGTCATGAATAATTTTCATGATTTATGTTCTGTGAGGTAATCATGTAGTTATGTTTCCGACATTGTTTTAATGATTTTATTTAGGACCATATTTATTAGGACCCGTGACACATTTTGCCATTTGGTAAACCTGTAGCATCTTTATCATCTGGACAGATTGAATTGCAGTAGTTTAATACATAAGTGTGGGGCTTTAGCTAAAATGCTAGTCAGAATGTTTGAGGGAAATGCTGCTTTGCAAGCACTGTAATGGTTCTCAACATGCTGTCTTGAGCACAATGTGAATGTTGTGTTTATCCTGGAAATCTCACTCTAAACATCAAGTAGTTTGAGTGCTTCATGCTGTGAAGCTCTGTCTAATGGCTTTATAATGGTCCTCTTGTGGCCAACCAATCAACTCTACTATTATTCACTTCATCTTGAGGGAGTTTTAAAGCTTAGCTTTTTAATGTAACGTCTGCGTGCTATTACTTATAGAGGGTTTATGTGTTTATGGCTGTGATGCATTTAGTTACAAAGTACCACATACAGCCTTGGAAACGCATATTTTCTCATTTTCAACTACATAGAGATGGATAGATGTAAATGCAAAATGCACAATTGTACTCAATTATACAATATTATTATACTACTGGAATGTACTAAAAAAATCTACTGTACTTTTCAAAGGTCTCCATTGAGCTTCCTGTTTGCACCCGGAGATGGGATTTTGTAGTTGGCTCTGTTGTCATTAAATCTTTGCAGCTGTTTATTTAAATGATTTTGCCACCTACGTGCTGCCATTGTCTCACAGCTTTGTGATAAATGAAACAGCACCTGATTCTCCTACATGCTGTCTGCTTTTGTATTTCATGTGTAGGTGTTTGGAGTTCAAAACTCCCAGGATCCTGGTTGCCCTGAGCAACGAAAGGACAGCAAGAAGCTCAACTCTTCAGAGGTATAAACACAAGTTATTTTACATAGTTTCTGGTTTTGTAACTCACTTCTGGTTCAATAACTTATCCTGATGCAAATGTTTGAATCTTGCAAATGATCTTGCATATTATATTGCATGATATTTTACAGGCTAATGACATCATTAACTTTCAGTTCTCGTCAAAGCAACAATTTTAGGTTTTTATAATTAGTTTTTTTGTAGCATAGCATTTGTTGAGATTCAACTGCAGCTTAATTTGAACAGAAATCAGATTGTTTCTGATGTTAAAAGTTGTTTTGGAGTATCAGGTTTGAATTAATTTGATATTAGAAGGAAGTGGGTTTCAGGAATACTGGTGTAGTACTGGCATAGTACATCTGTGTCAGACACACCATTAACTGACCACTTCCTTTTAGGCAGAGAACTGGCCACTTCTGACCCAGTTCAAAAATGAAAAGTAGTGCCATTTTGCCTTAAGGCAATCTACACACACACACACACACTAACACTGAGGGATACAAAAGAGTCATTGTTTTGGATCCTGAATTTGGAATTTGAACCCATTTGGACTTCCAATAGATTCCTGCATAAATTGATAGTAAAAGCTAATATAATCTCTAATTCACAACAGTGTCTGCTTAAAAAACAAGACAGACAGAAAACTGTATCAATGTGTGGCACATAAAGCAGTTTGAATGATGTTGTTCTTAGACTGTCTGAGATTTTGAGTGGTAGGATCATTAGTATACAGCATGCAGGTCTATATAACACAAAAGACAATAGCATCTGTTGATGCTATTTGGCTGGTTGGTTTTCAGTTTCTAGGTCACTCACAAGTGTATCCCAATAGTAAGTAGGACCATGTGGCTGTGGGGGAAATGTTTATTGATGATAATAGTGTAGCATAGTTCTTCTGGGCTGAGGTTGATGTGCCAACCATCTTGATTCATAACCAAGGGTACCAAATGGTCCCTCTAGAAACCTTTATTTTGAAGTTGTTATCATGGAGTTTGTGGATGTAGTTGTGTTTAGTTCTTTTTGCACTTTGCTGAGTCCTTCAGGTTAGAAGTATGTTGGGTTAATGGTGAAATGGCAGACATGGATGTACACAATCTTTCAGTCAAGTGATTTCTGCTGTTAGAGTAACATTTTTACTTACATTTTAACAGAGGCTTCCAGAGGATGTTGCAGTCGGCAGCGCTCATTGGGTTTCACAGTGGGCCAGTTTAGCTGCTAATCAAACGAGAACAGACCCAGAGGGCTCTGGAGCAGAACCACCAGCTTTTGTGCATCAAGAGCGAGGTAATTGCTTTTATCTCACAAAAATACTGCAGGTATGTCTAAAAAATGACAATATTGTGAAAAAGTTCAAGCTTGATTAAATTGTCATTCACACAGTATAAATATCGTTACCTACTTCAGTACATGCTACCGCAACAATGGGGAAGAATGCTGGCTTAATAGTAGTCCAGAGGATGATCATTGATACCCTCCACAAGGAGGTTAAGCCACAGAAGGTTATTGCTGAAAGAGCTGGGTGTTCACAAAGTGGCGTATCAAAGCATATGCATAGGAAGTTAACTGGAAGAATTAAGCATGGTAGGAAAGGATGCATAAACAACATGACTGTAGGATGACTGCAGCCTAGGGAAGACTGTCAAGCATAGGTGGTTCAAGAACTTGTGTTTTTCCACATTATGTATTAGGGATGATAGCTTATATTTTGTTATTCTACTTCAGATGCCGATGCCCTTGAGTCAGGGGTCTCCATTAAAAGTACTGGCTCAACCACCTCCAGCCAAGCTGAGCGTAAAAGAAGGACTCGACCCCAGCTCCCTGCAGATGAGAAGATCAAACGTTCTGAGATCGGTGAGAAGCAAGACACAGAACCCCAGGAAAAGGAAAGCCACAATGACCACAAGGGTGATGGCCAGTGCCTGGGGGGTGCTTTGGACAGCAAGGATGCTGACTCCAGCAAGTCTAGCCAAGCCAAGAGCTTTAAACAGGATGGGAAGCAAACACAACATTCATCTTCAAAACCTTCTACACGTCCCTCAGGAAGTGGTGAGAGAAGAACCGAGGAGGGCCGTAGAAGGCGTTCCGAAGACAAGAGTAAAGGAAGTGATGGCGAGAGGTCTGGGAAGCCCCTGGTAAGACAGGGCAGCTTTACCATTGATAAGCCCAGTGGAAACGTGCCAATAGAACTGATTCCTCATATTAACCGGCAGAACGGTGGGCGGGAGCGCAGCGACTCAGTGGGTAGCATGGACACAGCAACTCTTCTTAAAGACACTGAAGCTGTCATGGCTTTTCTGGAGGCCAAGCTCCGTGACGAGAAAAAGTTGGACTCATCAGCACCACCTGGCTGTCCCCCAGTACGCCCATTGTCTCCGGAGTCTGATATTGACACAGCAAGCACAGCCAGCCAGGCAGCTACAGAGGGTGATCGTAAGGCTGTGCAGAAGCGACGGTCTCTCAGCAGCCTTTACAGAGAAAAAAGCAATGTGAGTGCAGCGGCGAAAACCACAACCAGCGCTAGAGAACGTTTGGAGAGAAAAACTAAGACCAAGACTACGGAAAGCCGCTTGGATGCTCGCCGTTCAGTACAGGCAACCTCTCGTGGTCGTCAGACATCCCAGGACCTTACGGATGATGACCAGACATCATCGTTACCCATCTCAGATATCTTGTCCTCTGACCAGGAGATGTATTCTAGCCACTCGCACACCAAAGGTCAGTTTACCTCTACCGATGACCTCTTCCAGTCCAAGCTTGACATTAGCAAAAACGCAAAGTCTGTTAAGCCTAGTAAGACACTTCAAACTAGCACCACATCTCTTACAAAGCAAGCTGGTCTGCCACAGCCCCGTCCTACAAGGGCGTCCCTGTTGCGGAGAGCTCGACTCGGGGACACTTCGGACACTGACCTTGCGGATGCAGACAGGGTTTCGGTGGCGTCTGAGGTATCCACCACCAGCTCAACTTCCAGACCACCATCGGGGAGAAAGGCACAGTCACGCATTGACTTGCTAGCACAACCACGGCGCACCAGACTTGGTTCGTTTTCAGCACGGAGTGATTCGGAGGCGATAGTCAGTCGGACCACAGCGGCCCGTGTGTCATCAGAGACGGCCCTTCGCCTGGGACTGAGGAGCACAAATCAGCAAGTGACGGACAACAAGCTAACAGCACGCATGCGGGCCAATAGTGTCTCCAAGCTAGCGGACCCCAAGACAAAGACGGCATCTGTCAACAGCACCCCATCTGGTAAGGAGAAATATAATGGTAATATTAGCAGTCTTATGTAACAGTTTGTAAATTTTGGGAAAAATTTGCTTTGGTTTGGTACCAGAATCTAAAACCTCTGCATCGGTACTAAATCAGTACCAGGTGACGAATAACCACCCACAAAAAGATTTAAACTTAAAAAATATTGAAAACACTACATGAAATTCAGCAGTAACAAATATTATCAGTAGCTGTCATGCATCAACAATGAATGATTAACATTTACAGCATTTAACATTAGCTTAGAGGTTTGGGTTCATATTACTTAACTGCTAAACATGTATAATATTTATAAATTTATATTGAATTAGAATAATAAATTTAATAATAGGAAGAATATATTAATCATATTGTTAAGTGTAACATTCATATTAAAATTTATTTTAATAAAATATTAATAAAACTAATATATAATACAAGATATAAATTAGGAATTGATTTTGTCGTTTGAAATTTTACCCAAATTCAAGTATTATGTGACCTGTATGTTGATTGTCACACGTGCACGTTTGAGCTTCTATGTTTGTCAACCTCGCAGCCCTGTTCTGCATAGATATCTAATTGCTGTATGTTACAGTAACTTAAAATAAGTGTTTTATCAGAATTTAGCCACCTATATTTTTGTAAAGTTTCATGTGTATTGGTGTCATTTGTCATGTTTGACTGTAATTGTCTGTCTCTGCAAGCTTGTTGATATTTATAAAGGTCCCATTTTACGCAGAAATCCAACTTGAGGCTGAAAGTAATCTCACAGAGGAGGAGCCCATGGGTACTGTACCGTCTCTGGGCATTGTGTGTGTGTGTTTCAGGCTCCTGCAAAAACATTAATTTAAATACCTAATACTGAAGATGTGAAACAGTGTGAACAGTAGAAACTCAAACTCAGAAAGGACAGCTTCTTGCATGCATTCTAGCAAATGGGTGGACTAATTTCTTCATGTATTTTCCTAAATGCATGCAGTGATGAAAAGGAACTTATTCATTACCCAATTAAATAAACAAACCAAGTCTTTAAACAGATCACATTTACTTTAAGTGCCTACGAGTATATTGCAGAATCAGGGCTTTGGGAAATTCAGTAGTAATAATGAAGGTAAATTGTGTTGTGTTAATGTGAATTCAGTTTGTCAGTTAATAGCAAATCAGGGAAAAAGGGGCTTTTTCCTATACTCCAGTAAGATATGCTGATGCAAGCACTGAGCAATAAGTGGTGAAGGTCAGTGGAGTTTGAACAGATTCCCCCTGGTGGCACAAGGTTGGAACAACATAACATTTCATGCTTCCAAGGACACAGTGGTATCTCGGCTAGTTCGTAGTTTTTGGATCACTCTTACTTTGATCTTATCATCTTGTAAACAGACCTTTAACTAATACCAAAACACAAATAAGACCTTTTCATCACTTGCTAAAACCATATATAGTGGGTCATTATTTTTCAGTTTGCTTTAACAAGTTTAATTTCGGCCTAGAAAACTGCTACTTTTAACTTCTCGTATTTTTGTTAGTTTTTTTGTGTTTTTTGCTGGGTGGTTTGTTTTAGACATCATCGATAAATGTATTGATCTTCACTGTAACCCCATTTAAAATATAATTAAGAAATGTTCAATGTAGTAAATAATACAAGTGAAACATTTGCAATATTTGCATTACCCAGTGTTTTACAACTGATTACAAAGTGTTCATAAACTTTGAGCCAATGGGAAAGGAAACTGTGTTTGTTGCATTATGAAACACAGATGCAAAGTGTTCAATAATCTTTTTTATTTGCCAAAAATACTTAGCTTCCAGATGAGATAATACTAATACCCCTATTAACATGGAGGCATGGAGGTATAATGAACATACATATGTTCATTATAAATTGCAATTTTTGTTAACACACTTGAGACATCACAAATCTCTCTCCTATAAGCCAATAACAGGTGGAGACGTCTGCCTCCTGAATATGCCTCTACATCCGAGGATGAGTTTGGCTCCAACCGGAACTCTCCCAAGCACATCCGTCTGCGTCCGGGCACTACCCTTCGCGCCAGCAGGGTGGGTGGCTCTGCCCCTCTCACCACCAGCCCTGGAGGTCTCCTGCTTAAGAACAGGATGAGAGAGCAGGAGGAATACATACGGGACTGGACAGCACACAGCGAGGAGATTGCCAGGTACCCATCAACTCTGCTATTTATGCACACATATTCAGATTGCAAACCTGGGATTGTAAACCTGTTTTTTAAATCCGTATGGAGAAAATGAATGAGAAATATACTTGAAGCAAAACCACTGTGAAGTGGGTGGTCTCTGTTGTGCTCTGTTGTGGAGTTACATGTTTTCTCAGGCAATCAGGCACATAGTTTGTACTTTCAGAATATATGCTTATATTACATAAGTCACAGGCTACAACATATACAATCACAAAGAGACAGTTTTTAAATCTACTGCTGGAGAACACACAGTATTGTTAGCTGATCTCAAGCTCTTCTTTCTCTTAGCCTTTGCATGTGCACAAAGTAATTTTTCCATTTCAGAATTGTTACACCTAATGAAATGAGTAATCCCTGAAAAGCCATATGTATCAGACAAAAACATCATATCAGTTGCATGAAAACTATTATATTTTACATGTATGTTCATACTAGTCAGGAAAGCTTAAAATAGTACCTAATGCATTTTAAAAAACACACTCCTCTCCGGCTCTCAGCTCCAACTACCCTCAGGTGAATTTGTGATCTATACATGTAGCAATTCTGCCACCTTGTGGTTATTCTGCATACACTGAAACCCCTTTCAATTTTTGAATGTGGGAGTTAAAATTTAAAGTCAGAATCATAGCATATTTACAACACATATGTAATTCAGCTGGTAAACAATCTTGATGTTTTAAGCATGTTTAATTGTATAAATAACGCTTATGATATGATGCATGTATTTGATTTAGTATTGTATATATGTGCATGAGCCTGAATCCTGTAGGGACCACCTAATGTGAGTTTATAGTGCATTATGTTTTTGCATGATGTTTGCTTGTTTATCTGTGCACCCCTAGTTTTTAGACACCCCCTGAAGGTTAACAGGTTATTTCCCTGTGTGCGTAGGATCAGTCAGGACCTTGCCAAGGATCTGGCCATCCTGGCACGGGAGATCCATGACGTGGCAGGCGAGATCGACTCAGTCAGCTCCTCTGGAACCGCCCCCAGCACTACGGTCAGCACAGCTGCCACCACGCCAGGCTCTGCCATCGACACCAGAGAAGAGGTAAGCTTCACTGCTCTGAACATACAGGGTCTGCACATCTGTCCCTTTAAATGTTGTTAGGTGTGAGCCAGACAGTTATTGAATTTTTCCCTTTCATATGTTTCATCATGTTCTGCAGCTGGTAGAGAGGGTTTTTGATGAAAGTCTGAACTTCAGGAAGATTCCCCCTGTAGTACAAACCAAAGGCAACGAAATCAATGGCAAACCGGTGGAGCTACGACCACGGGCCCCAGACAGCCTGGACCCTCAGGCAGCCCTGCGTAGACGTACCTGGAACCGGGATGAGGTGAGGCCGGTATGAACCTTTTTAATGAAACTTTATAAAAAGTATCCAATGCCTCATACCAGTCTTGCTTTCTATGATGTAATACGTAAATGTAATTTTTATATTAAATAAGTTTGAATCACCGTATTCTGAATGATTTGTCTGTACAGTATCTGCGGTATAAAATCTGTCTGCTGTGGCAAATTGAAGTTAGTGTGTCAATGTAATTGGGTCTAGATTTAAAAATCTTTAAAAAATGTTATTAACTTTTCTCATTCAGTTTTACTTCTTCAACTTTATATTGACTGGATGATGTTTATGTGGTCTCTGTGGTTGTTCTTTGGCAGGCGGTGCTGGACAGTTTATTACTGACATCAGTTTCCCAGCTGTCTTCAAAAATCCGACAGTCTGTAGATAAAACTGCTGGAAAAATCAGGTCAGTCATAAAGTCATTAAAAGTGTACAGTGTTTCTTATACAACAGTTATACATGATCAAAAATTAAACTTGAGCAGAGTAACATCATATTGTAGATGTTGTTAATCTTTACTATATCTATATCTGTACTATATACTTATCTATAGCATAGATTAAATTCTGACCTTTGTATTATATGACAAGGAATTTATTGTATAATTGAGCTCTTTGAGATTAGAGGTGAGAGACTGAGTCTTCTTATTTTAATTTTCAAGGATATTGTTCAAGGATAAAGACAGAAATTGGGACGATATCGAGCGTAAATTGTGTTTAGAAAATGAAGTTCCACTTCCCAAAACTACAAACAAGGTAAATTCACTTGCGCTGAATTGAATTCACATTTTGAGTTCATAACTTTATAACGTCAATGCAACCGATGTTGATCTGTGCTTGTTCTGTAATGTTTTTCCATTTAGGAAATTTCATCTATACTAACAGAACTCAAGAGGGTTGAGAAGCAGCTTCAGGGTGAGTACAAGCAGCCCAGTGTAACATAACCACAGTCAGTAAACAAAGCTGATGATTCTCTCTGCACACACATTCACACTGTCCAATGTATTTGTCCCTTCTGCAGTTATAAATGTCATGGTGGACCCTGATGGAACCCTTGATGCTCTGACCAGTCTCGGCTTGACCAGTCCAACCACCCCCAAACCCAGAACCAGTCCCGGATCTCAGAGAGTATGGGGGCCTCTGTCCACTAATGGAGCCTCCCAGCCAACAATGACCATAACCAGCCCTAGCCAAGAGTTAACCAGTGTGGGACTCAACATCAACCGCACACACCCCACTGGAGAGGAAAGTGCCATCGCTAGCAAGTGATCTGAGCAACATTCTTTCTTACAATTAAATGTCAAACTGGACTAAAGAAACTACATGTTTCTGAATAGGTCTTATATGTCTGTATGTACTGTATAATGTAGTCCTCCCTATGTGCCCTTTAAGGATTGTGTATGGGGAATGTTTGTTGTTTCCACCCTGTAGTGTAGCCTTTAGGATCACACCTGTGCATCTGGACTGAGAGCAGAGGAAAACCACCCAGCAAAACACACACAGCTGCATGTGACAGCAGACAAGCGGCCGTCCAGCTTTAGGCCCAATAAACTGCCAGACTGATTTCTTGCAAACGGATGAAGACAACTCCAGTGCCTGTCTGCTCTCCTCTGAGCATTACTGTCCTTACTAACTTCTGCACAGTGCAACAATACAGTTTACCAAACCTAATTCAAAATGCAATTCGCACACTGTACAATTTCAGTCTGTTTAGATTGATAGACTGTACTTTAGAAAACTTTGTAGCGTTACATTTTTGTGCATTCAAGTTATTTCAATTTGGTAAGTTATTTTTTTAAATGTGATTATCTTTGGAATTATCCATTGAAATTCTTTGATGCAACTTGCATGGCATGCACTAATGGATCAGTGAACTGCACCCTGGCGAAATCTTTATTTATCCTTTGATCAGCGCTGTTGAGAGCTGAATCCGCCTTATAACTGTAAGCGATGTGTGTACTAACAATCCTTCCGGCATATTCTGCATAACAGACAGATTATCTGTGACCTCATGGCTCTGATACCTACTAGCCTTCTCATAGAAAACTCTTTCATCTGTTGTGTGCGTTTACTGTATTTTCATATTTCTTTTCTTCTGCTGCTTATCTGTATTTTTAGGGGAAAGGTGTGAAACCACTTACTTTGTGATGCCACATAGAAGAGTCTTTCTTACATTTAATGCAATTGTAATTAGTGTAATAGATAATAGTATGGTTAGGTACCAGACAGAATACATGCAGTGGGCTTTTCTATATTTTATAAATGTATGATGTCACTAAGTGCCCAGTATTCTGAGTTTAGTCATTTCAGACTTTGGAGGAACACAAGACTTGATTTATTGTGCTGAAGTTTCATTTTGCACATCAAATGCATAATGTGAAATTTAATAAACAGGGCACAAAAGGGTGTTATTACACCACTACATCCCAATGTACCAACTCCAGACGCCTTTATAATTGGACTCCCCTCTTACATATAAACATGTTAGACAGTCTACCACTGTTTGAGGGTGAACAGCAGATCAAGTGCTTGGTACATTAGTTTTCCCTGTGTGATTTACACATTGTGTATCATACCAGTGTTTTTTTCCCTTTTCATTGTTTTTAATAAATGTATGGTTTATTTATTTTTGTTTAATACATTTTATTGTTATGGCACTTTTTCTTTTTTTAAGTATTTTTGCATACTAGGTAAACAAAGGGGGAAAAAACATATTGAATAAAAGTTTTAATTTGGAAACGTGTGTATTGTGTCGGGTTCAGAAAAATGACATCTATGCATATGGCAGTAACAAATTTGAAATACATTCTATAAATCATTTTTATGACAAAATTTTGACAAATAAATATGAAATACAAAGGTTAAACAGCTTTACCATTTTACATATACATTATATATCCAAACAGTACAAAAAGGCACAACTGATAAATGATAAATAATGGACAGTAAATAATGTTGCTTATGCATACTCATTACTTCAAAGTCCAGGTGATAGTATGTACTGCTTTAATGCTGAGATCAGCTTCTGCAGCGCATGGGAGTGAAATCTATGGGTCTAGTTCCAGACTTTTCCAGGACTTTGCCTGCTGTCGTTTGTATTGCTCCAGCTCCAGGGTTCGATCCCTGGGATTGCACATACTCAGAAACAATGTATAGTATAATGCAATGTAAGTCGCTTTGGATAAAAGCATCTGCCAAATGAATAAATGTAAATGTAATACATGACACATATAAATTGATACTTCATCAATAGAAGTGAACCAAATTAAATTTAACCAAAACGCATTCTGTATCTGTAAGTAATCCCATTGGTCTGTTGGACAGAAGGGCTCCATTAATATGGTTTAAATATTCATTTTAAAAAGTTAAAAAATCTGTATGGCAGATACAATGTACAAGCAAGTACATTTAATTTTCCTATTGACTGACCAAATTTACACCTGAGGGACTATACAGAAAGCCCATTGTATGTTTGTTCAGTAAATATGTTAGCTAATTTTAAAATACTTTTAGCCACTAATAACATTAAAGTAATTTTAAGTCTATTTAACACATTTTACCATGTTTATATCCATAACAGTGGATATAATGTGACATACAGTACAGTAGGTGAGAGGCTACTAAAGGGCAGAGAGTGTTTAGTGCAGGGTAACTTTCGTTCAGTATATTTTAAACACAGCAGAGCAAGTATCAGTCTGGAGCATCAGTCATTACAAGTACAGCTCAGTAAAACAGACAGCTTTACTGCAGGGTAATAATATAAACACACCACTAGAGGTTATTAAAGGACAAAACTGGGTTAGATGCTTTTCAGATACATTAAACATTTGGAGGCTGTGTTGATCTTACTTTGAAAATAAACATGGTTCGTACCTGGTCTTTCTGTGCTCTCATTTAATCTATAAGGGTCCCCCTTAGCAGGATCTTTTAGCTCTGTACGTTCCTTGGTGTTCTGAAATTAAATGGTTCAGAAATCCTTTTGGGTGTGTGAGTGTGTGTTTTTCAATATAAAAATATACCTCAGGTGGAAAAGCTCTTCCAAAAACCTTTTGCCAGAGGTCTAAGGGGTTTTTGGCATGTAGGGATCCAACTTCAGATGATACACAGGGACCTAGAGGATAAATGATTTAAAAATACAATAAACACTGATAAATATGGCATATACATACATTTTAAATTAAATACATATGGCAAGGGATGTCACTGTTGTTCCTCGTTGACATTTCAAGAAAAAAATACAACTACAATTTTGACACAATAAAGATAGAGTTTATCAGTTTGACTGAGGGAGTCTAACCCAGCTGGAATAAACAGAGGTTTGCTGGGATCTGTAGAGACTGACTGACAGTCTAACAAAAACAAGAGAAAATAACAACTGCATTTTTCATGTCAGAAGAATATCTCAGATTGGAAGTTCATACTGTCTTTCATTACCAAATGCCAGCTGATTAACAAAACTCCTGGCCTTAGACATCGCCACTTCTGATTTGTTGTTGGTGAACTATGAACATTAAAATATGACATTGCACACAGAGAAACAGACATAAATATTGGTTGATTTAGTAAAGCTGTGTTGAGGTATTTACACAGAGTATATATGAAAAATTATCGAAGAAAAACAGTGTTTAGAGGTCAAACCTGACATTGTCTGCAGTGATGGGAATTTGAGGTCTGACAAAGAAATGCCCCCTCCCAGTTCCCACGGATAAGCTACGTCTTTAGGTTGCAGAGAAGAAACAGAAATAGTACAGTATAGATAGTATATGCATGTTACATCACATTCATGTAACTCTAGCACATTCATGTACTGGAACATCTCTAGCTTTTTATATGGAAAATCCACATTTAGAAGGTTTCTGCTTTTACCGTATTATGAGTTCTAGCTCGTCCACCAAAAGTGTACTTCAATGCAAGAGTAGGTTTAGGGGCTTCATCTCTGTTAAATGCAAAAAAAAACACACAAACATGAGGTGACATGCTGAATTTGTAAAACTTAATTCAAAGTGACACATTAAACTCACCTATCAATTTTCACCTATCAATTATTTTAGGCATTGCCGCAATTTGTTTCTTTTCTATATTGTATGTGTTCGTCTTGACGCTGCAATGACGCTTGATTACAGTTGCGAGGAGTAACGTCACTGTTTGATTATGTATCGGCAAGTGTATTACGGGAAATTGAGATTTTCCAAGAATTAATTTTTCTAATGATACCCATATAAAACAAGCATTGAATAGTAGTAGTATGGGCGGAATCTGAATTGTAACATTATAAAAGTATCCTGAATACATTATAAAATTAACGGTAATACGGTAAATTATAACATCTAAGGTGTCACTACTATAGAGTGGTCAATATTTTTGAATGGCAGGTTCTAACATTTATACATGTGATCTGACCATTTGTTTACATGCCTTGTTATAATCACATTCTTTTGCCACAGCAGTATCACATTTAAAAAATAGATCTTTGTTTGATGTATTAAAATAAGTAACACACACATGAACATACAAGTCTGTTCTAAATTGAATAGGCCTACTGATTAAAACTTTAATTAAAAAATGTACATTTAAATACCAAAATACTTTTTTTATAAAATATATTTATTAGTTAAGGGGTAAAGAAAAATAAAATAAAAGTGTTATTTTATTATTAAACATTTATTGTATAACACAATGTAAATGTACTGCAAATTATTCACTTGCAAATTAGTCAGTATATATAATTAGTCAGTATATATACCAAAGATAGCAATGTTAGACCTTATGAAGAAAACATATACACAATTCTAAAAAATCTGATTCATTTGCAATTTTTATGTTGATGCTTTGGTTTACACAATTTTTTTGAATACGATGTACAATATGACCCACAGATCATAAAACAGCTTTTTATTTACATTTCCTTATGCACACACACACATGCATACACGCGCACACTCAAAAGCTTAGCGTCTGATGAGGTGGTCTCGTATCTTGAAGCTGATTATGCCCAGTATGATGAGCGCAGGCAGAAATGCATAAAGCAGAAGGAAGTCTTGTGTGTAGCGTGAGGGAGCTCCAGGATAACCCTCATCTATGATCCTATTGCCGTTATCTATAACACATGATCCTGGCAATCCAGCTATGGGTGCTAAGAGAAAGGAATCATGAGTCAAAGGGTGTGACAGGATACATGCACAACTCAACTTTTATACGGTATAAAATGCATTAAATTGAGTAGAATAAGAATTTATCTTACTACAGGTAAAGTTTAGGCCATAGAACTCAGTGACGATCAGAAGTTCACAACCGTACTTCTGGAAGGTTAGATAACTCAGCCATTGGAACAACACTGGCATTTGTTTAAAACTCCTACAATAGAATAGAATAATGTAATGTTAACCTCCTTTCCTTATGGATAATCCAGAACAGCAAAAAACTGGTATTTATCACTGAGTCATTTCTACTATTGAAATATTTTCATGACACCGATCCTATGCTGTTATAATTTTTTAATAAATTGGAATATAAATGCAATTAGAGATGTTAAATGCCATTTTTTGTTGATCTCTGAGCTGATATTTAAATGTTAATTATTTCACAATTTAACTAAATCAAAACATTTGAATTTGGGGAAATTTGAACAGCCTATGTCTCTGGAATAAAATATCTAAGCTTAAATTGCACGTCTGCAAAATAATTTCTTTACCTTAGAAACCCTGAGCCCACCATGATACCAGCTATATTGAGTAGAGCTACCCCACTGTTGACCATGTTGGGGTCTTGAACAACACCTAACAAGACCAGCGTTAAGAGTTCTCCTACAATATGAGGCACCAGGACCACAGATGAAAAACACAAGAACCTCAAGGGATCTGGATTCATTCCAACAGTCCTAAAATACCACACACAGAGAAAAGATCCATAACCCACTGACTTTTATTTGTAATACAGATTGAGAAATGACAGTCATAAAACCAGATTAGAACCTTAGTAACACTTGACCCAAATTCTGATGAACTGAAGAAATCTCACACACACCCTCAGACTTACCAGTATAAGAATGAGGTGAAGACGAATACACTGATTATACTGAAGGGAAGAATATGAATAATATAAGCCAGAAACATCTGCCACTTCTGATACAAGCCATCTTTACTCTCCTGATCAGCGATGGCCCTTAAAGCAGGAACTGTTTTAAAAAAGATAAAATTTTCAATAAGGAAGAAATTAAGTACCTGAACGGGCAGCATTAAAACTTTTCTCATACTTCACCAACACATTGTATTTAAATATGTGGAATGAAATGTAAAACTACAGTAGCAGACATGGTTTGTAGTACTAATTATGTGCTATCTCAAGGGATCTATGTTCAAGGTCAAGCAATATTCATGGATGTTCTAGGGATCATTCTGTACCTTTTTCTTTTTCTCTTATCGGCTGACCTTCTTTGAGATGTGATCTCTTATCAGCCATGAACTGATATGTAAATAATAGAGAGAGAAAGACAGGACCTATGTTTTCCTGAAGGATCGCCATAATCAATCTAACTGCTGCCTAACAGAAATCTATCATTTCTGCTCTATCATTTGTGATGGGAATTAACCTGGCAGCACTGGCAACGTTTTAACAAGGCTGCAAGAACTGTAATTTTATACACACATTTTTCTGATATAACACCAGGTTTTATATAAAGGGATCAAAACAGCCTCCAAGCAAAGGAATGTTTTGTTGAAAAGATACAGTACTTACACAGAGCCACAGCATTCAGCATGCCGGTGTAGGGCGACGCGCCCATGGCTTGGTAGATTATGCCGATTCGGTCTTGCACGGCACCTTTAGCTACATTAATGTCCAGCTTCATGACAAAAAAAGCAATGAAGAGACCATAGATGAGATTCTGAGAGAGGCGCATGAGAATCCCCATCCTGTCACGAGACACGTTTCGCACAGTCCTCCTGAATTCATGAATGAATGTGGAGAAGAAAAGAAATCTTTATCATAGTGCATACTGTACATACAGTATACATAAATATCCCATAAGAACCCAATAATTTTATGAAAACATATCTTGTGAGCAACTGAAAATGTTTGCCAAAAATGGAAAATTCTGTCACCAGGAGCTTACCTTCATGTCTATCAAAATATATAATTTTCTTCATTTCATTTCTTTAACGAAATAATAAGTTATTTATAACATAATGTTCAGGCTCTTTTTACACAATGAAAGTGAATAGCGACCACAGTTGTCAAGCAAGATTTTAAATATTTAGCAACTTACATTTCTGTATGTTCCTCACATAAAGCTATGATATGGCTTTAGATGACTTGAAATTGAGTGCAATAGTGAGATTCTACTACATTTGAAATGACATGACAGTAAGTAAATGGTAACCAACTTTTTGTGGTTGTACTGTCCCTTTAAGCATTGATGGTCAGTGGTGTGGCTACCTAAGAAGAACATTAAGTTTGGACACGCAGTTGGGGGACTCCTTGCTTTTGAAGGGAATCATGGGTTTGTCTGGTCTCTGGCAGCTCTGCTCGATCCTTTCCAGCATGTTTTTATAGATCTCTGAGCTGCAGTAGGCTGATGTAATGTCATGCATCCGCCTGTAGGTGGCAGCCTCCCTCTCACTGCAGCGTGTGTCCACAGAGGTCAGGTCAACTGTATATCAAAACTGATCTTTCAGTAAAAGTAGAACAGATTGTCCTGCAGATCCATACCCTCCCCTGCTGTTTATTTTTGAAGCAATAAAGGTAAATGGTTTGTACACAGTACAGTACACTTTACAGTACAGCACACAGGTTTAGGCTTATGTATGGAGAAAAAAGCCGAAGGGTTCTGGGTCTACTGTAAAAGTCCTACCATAAATATCAAAGGGGTTGCAGTACTCAGGGCATTCATATCCACAGCTGCTAAAAAAGTCCACCATCTCTCCAGGTTGCCCACAAAACACCAGTTCTCCTTGACTCATAATTGCTATTCTGTTGAAGATCTGTAGATATTTCAACATTTGTCAGTCATTTGACTTTCTATCACCAGAGCTATTACATCTCAAAACAATGCACTTCAAATGTTTGCAAATCATTGTACTAAATGTAAATGACATTTTTAAATAGCCAATAACCAGTAGTTTACATCACAGGCATGCACAGCAATGATTTTATGATTCTAGAGCATTTTACTGGATAATTTGGATATGCACATGTGTATATATTGTTGTTCTGGTCTTAAAATAGACATACAGGAGATTTTAAATGAACATATATGTGCCTATTATATGCCTAATTTTTCTCAAAACCAAAACTTGCCAGTTCCCACACCCCAGTTAAGCATTAAAACAGAACAAGAACTTTTGGAGATATCTGCTATTGACTCACTCTGAAAAGCTCTGAACGGGGCTGATGAATGGTCACTATGACTATTCGATCCCTTTTGGCCAGTTCAGCAAGCAACACCACAATCTGATTGGCTGTCATGCTGTCCAGTCCTGTGGTCGGCTCATCCAGTAAAATCACTTCTGCATTACATAGCAGAAAACAGACAAAAAAGAAGTAAAACAAATGAGAAACTTTCCAGAAGTCCACTTTATTTCCTTTGAGAAACAACTTTGAGGGTATTTTAAAGTTAAGTAATTAAGACAATTAATAGGTTCTCCTTTATATAAAGTTAGAGTCAAATTAATTGGTTGATTAATTAATTTACTGCTTGATTGGAGACAGCAGCAGATGAATGCCACTCATAACTGCTGGTTTATTTTAAGTTTTCAGTGGTCTTGACTAATCCTTAGTCCAGGATCCCAGGATACCCCTGTGGTCCAAACAGCCAGATAAAGCCTCCAGAGGGACCCTCGTGGACCTCAGCTTAATAATAAAAATGTGATAACCCAGCCTCTTCCTCTTTTAATATTCTCCTTCGCTTCCTTTTGGCAATTTGTCCATTCCTCAGTAATCCTTCAAGGGGCTTTGGGGTTTTATGCTAGTTACTCATTAAAATAAATATATTATATTTATTTAAATGTGTTACATCATCTGAGACTATAGTAATTGTACATTATATTTAAAAAAACAATATACTGCTGTGTTAATATTTGCATATGATCGAGCCTTAAAATTCTCATTAAACTCTCTGAACTGAGAACATAATCTGGAAAGACAACACAATGCACTCACTTGGATCTTGAAGCAACTGGCTGGCAATTGAAACCCTTCTTCTTTCTCCACCAGAGATGCCTGGAAAAACGCGGCCCCCAATCACACTGTGAGCCACATGTCCTAAACTCAACTCTGCCATGACTGCAGTTACCTATGGTAGGTCACAAAGGTGTTTTTAAAACACATAGTAATCATAATGGCCCCATCATACCTTGATTTTATGAAGTTGTAGGTATTTGTGGTATTAATTCAACTCCAATTTATGGTTTTCTTACCATCTTTGGGAGAAAAGGGAAGGAACTCACCTTCTTGCGTATGGCCTCAGCAGAGTGCTGTCTCAAAGCAAGCTGAGCTGTGTAGGTCAGAGTTTCCTCCACTGTTAGGTAGCTCAACAGATTGTCACTCTGAGAGACAAACACATAGCTTGTCTATCTATGAACCATTTACAATAAGGGTACATTTTCAAGAATTCTTTTGGCTAATAGAAACAGTTTACTCACAAAAATGCATTACAGGGCTGATTTCTGTTGTTCTGTATGGTGATGTGTGCTTGCACTAGTGGTGTGTATCAGCAATAAGATGTGTGTTAATTCGTCATGTACTGGACATGATCAGGGTGTATTTATTTTATAATTTGAACTGGATAAACTTTGTTTCTGCCTTGACAAAGTGAGAAGTGTTGATAAGCACCTTGTGCTTCGGCTGTATATAAACCTAAGTATATATTTTTCTGCAGTGAGGTGTACAATGTTAAAATTAGACTTACAGATTGTGTTAAAAAGGTATTAAATCGGCAGAAAATTATTTTTTACTAGATTACATCCACAAGTAAATAACCTCTGCTATTAAGGGGGGTAGTTTAACAAAAGTTAAAAAAACATCTAAGTTTAGAACTTTTATTTCTAAACCAATATTTGCACCTTTGGTTTATGAGAAATATTTAATTACTGGATTAGATTATAGCTTCATTCCCATAAATTTAATCTGTAAAAATTACCTGCCGTAATAATCAGAATATTATAATGAAGTCATGTATGGCAGCAATTAATTTCAGAGTTGATGTTACATACCAACTTTTCTGTCCGCCTTACTGTGTTTCTTTAGGTGGCAGACTTGACCTCTAGTTACCTATTCAAACACTTTCTTACCTATTTATACTTTCTATGACTGAGCAAAGTTCTGTGACATTAAGCCTGTGCACACACACACTTTTAGTGTTTCGCTAATGTAAGAATTCTCCATCAAATATAATAGAGACATTTTAGTCACTGTGATATTTTTCTAACAAGTTAGTTGTTTTAATTCTACTTGTTTAATTTTGATTAGCATTGTTTTATATTCTATTTTTGTAAGAAAATCGTTTATTATATTTATATATGAAAACACTTTTCTTTAAAAATCTCACCTGAAGAACATAAGAGAAGCAATCTTGAAATTGCTCCCTTTTCAGCTTTTTTCCATTCACATAAACATCTCCCAGGAGAGTACCAGTGTTCCCAATTCGCCCTGCTATGGCATCTAACAAAGTGGTCTTACCAGAACCTTAAGAGACAGGTCAGAAAGTGTTTATGAACCTTATGATATGATTTGACAGTTACATTGATAGAAATTATCTTTGCATCTTAATTGTGTCGAAAAGGTCATTGTTTATTGCCTGTTCGGTTGCTTACTGCTTATTAATTTCATAACACAGTATATGAGTGAACAGTGAACCATATGGGAAAGATCTGTGACTATAATTTATCACATTGATAGCATTGCAAGCATTGTAATCCTTCTGTCTGGTTATGTGTCACTTACCTGAGTTTCCCAGAATTCCCATGATCTCGCCACTGTCCACATGAAACAACACTTCATTCAATATTTGCCGTGTCCATTTCTTTTTAAAAGATGGAAGGTCCCACCAGGGTCCTACACGCTCACTGTAACACACACATAAATAGTAATCATAGAAATCTGGCATTTCACATGAAAGAATTATTATCAATGCTGGAGCATTGTACTTATGTAAAAATACATATCAGTGTATATATATATTATAGTATATATTTATCGTAATTTGTAAATATAAATAATCAGACTTACATGGTTAATCTACAGTTTTAGAACAGTGAATTTAAGCAATACAATTTCTAAAAGTCCCTATTAACTGTTCTGTTTACATCACAAAAGTACACATTACTGTTTACAATAAAGGTTAACCTAAGGGTTCTATAACACAGAATAATATTTACAGTGGTCACCATTTGTTAAACACCGCAACTCTTCTCACAGTGAACTGTGGTCACAGTGCAAGCCACTGCACTATTTAAAAATTATAAAAATAGTATTTATCAAGAACTTAACAGTTAACTTATGTTATAAGGTTCTAAATTGTACAGTAATGTGAGATTATAAATTAAGACAATCATCCAATATTTTCATTTCATGCATACCTGACAGTATAGGACACATTTTTGACACTCAGGCAACATGGTTCGAGGTTGTTTGGGTTTGGAATGGCTGTCCCCCTTTCTGACGCCACTTTGAAAGATCCATTTAAGTCATTCTTCTGGAAAATGTCCTGCATGGAATAAGATCTACTCATTGTCTCTCTTCAACAGTCAACCTAACCTAAAGATTCTCATGAGTATCTTAATGTGACGATTGCGTCCACTTCTCAGCTGTCTAAATGCTCCAGTTCATACTGCATGGACGAGCTAGAACCATAAACAGTGACACTTATCAGTAGAACTTTGCTCCTTTTGGTATATAGAGTATGTTCTCTTTGCCATCTCATCCCAGTTTTCCAGCACAACAAGAGGAGCAGGCACTTCTCTGAGCGAGCAAGCAGACCAGAGGGGCACAGACCCCCTTCACAGACACTTTCACTGGGCAGATGTTTCAGCTGCTATGTCAGATCAGAGCGTTTTTCATTCAGGAGATGGCTTCAGCTCCACAGCCCTGAGGAAGCAGAGCACGGTGAGTTCACGCAAAACATCTGTCAACAGAAAAATGTTTACTTACAGTAACCTACAGAAGAAGCACAGTTCATTAATTACTGTATCCTGCAATATTGTTGTCTTAATTTCCACATGTTTAGAAAGAGTAGAAGGCTATTTTTGTGCTATTGATTTTCAGAGGTTATTTCAGGTGATGCTGTACAAAAGACTAAAGTTACATAAATGGGCATTTAAAATGGACCCTGAACCATGGAAGGACTCAACACAATTCACGTATCTGCTAACATTTGATAGATGTGATAAATATAATGCCACTGTAATCAGGTTTTATGAGTAGGTAATCAGCGCAATCGTAATCAACATGATAAAGTGTATACCAGACATTTTGCCACTCAAGGTGCCAATAACTGCATAGTTCACATTTAAAAGGTAAATAATCTGATCCTATCATCCAGTACATGTGTATTAACATTCAACTGTCATTAACATGTTTCAACACACAGAGTCGAGACATCAGACTTTTTTCATCTGGAGAAGAAGACAGCAGTCTGTATTTCACTTACAGCGGGGGTCGCAATGAACTGGAGGTCCACAATCTCAACTATGAGGTTCAACAGTTGAATTTATAATCTTTTTAATATTTCTTTCTTTTAATTCCATCAAATTACCTCTGTAAGGGCACTTACCATTTTTCTCTATTGAACTTTTCTGGAACATGTCTATAGTTAATGTGAAAAACTACACCTGTGTTAACTTGCTAGGACATCTTTGTGAACTTATGTGAAACTGACTTTACATACTGACATACATCCACTAAAAATCACCCTGACACCAGCTGATCAAAAGTCATAGCAAAAATGTCTTAGAAAAGATGCAGCTCTGAGAAAAATTCTAGCATTATTTGTTTAATAGTTTTATTCTAATTCAATAAATGCATTTTAAAGTGACTTAATTTACTGACTTGTAGTGCCCAAAAATGTTTAAATGCTTTTTAGGGCCAGAGTTTAATGTGATATTTATCTGTATTTGTTTACAGGTGGACACAGCTGCACAGATACCCTGGTATGAGAGACTATCTGAGTTTAAGATGCCCTGGGAGATGCAAAGCAGAAAGCAAACGGCTATTAAGGATTTAAA
>JAZGTJ010007114.1:0-23512 GCA_036877575.1 Botia almorhae
TTTGTTTCACATATCCTATAATGCACTGCAACATGCCCGGTAAAGTAATTCTCTCTAAGTTGGCCACAGTAAATATCGATTAGAATATTGATTAGAAGTTTGTGTTCAGATGTAATATTGATCGATTTGCATTCGGAACTAAAATAAAAGTAGGAAATAGCGTTGCATAATGAACAAGCTTATACAACCCAATAATTGTGTGGGACTCTTGTGTGAAGAGTGTGTCCCGTGAGAGTGACTGATAATAAAGTTGACGCCTCTGAAGAGCTTTTCAAATCTTAAATGACTTACACGAGGTTCTGGTTTGCTTGGCATGCTGTCTGTGTAGACAGAAGCCCATGTGGGCTGCAGAAAATGAGTCAACTCCCTAGGTTTTCAGAGTCTGTTTAACCTTCAACAAAAATGGAAAGAGACTGAGTCTAAGTTTTGAGTAAGCTAAGCGTTAGGTGTTGAGGTGTCCCTCCATTTTGAAATGTCTAGGTGAGCGGTAGACTGTTGAAATGCAGAGAAGAAGGTATAATATAAAGAGTGATGGATTGAGACATTTCGGTGTCACAAGTGTGTGTTTCAAAACTCGATATAATGAAGAGTTATGGATGGAGACAACTGGGTGTCTCTCTCCACCAAGATCTTCTGTTCAGCGTAGATGAGCTTCTGACAAGACTGCTGACTTGTATTGTGGGTAACGATACTGTCATCTAAGATTTCTTATTTTTATCCAAAATTTGAGACGTGTGTTTGGGGATCCCTTCCTGTGTTGAATACAACATGAAATTCTGATTAAAAATAATAATTCTGAAATAAAAGTATTAGAAAAATCGATGACCATGTTAACATTAGAATCAACTGAAAGCATTAGTCTGAATTCTTAAGTGGGGAGTCTTGAAAGTGACTATAAACAAAGTTGCTGTCTCTGAAGAGCATCTCAAATCGGTGACTTACACGAGGTTCCAGTTCTGTTGGCATGCTGTCTGTGCAGACAGAAGCCCTTGTGGGCAGTAGAAAATGAGTCAACTCCCTGGGTTTCAAAGAGCCTGTGTAACCGTCATCAAAAATAGAAAGAAATTGAATGGAGAGAGGCTGATTTAGAGATCTGTGGCTAGGCATAAGGTGATGAGTAACTCCCCGTTTTGAAATGGCCAGGAGTCCTGGAGGAGATGTCCTCTGTTATTAGCTGAGATAGAAAGGATATGAGATAAATTTATAGAATACAAATTTGCAAGAAAATTTACAACCTACTGATCTACAATCTACTGATAACAGAACCAGCTGATTGGGTGTAGATAGTGAACCAGAACAGTGGAGATAGAATCTCTGAATATGTGAGTCAAATATAGCACAAGGGTCAGTAAGTTATTTGAATGGCAAGTGATGGCAACTGAATGAGCTAATGATGTCATACTGCAACAGCCCAATTGGAAGTTTTTAAACAAATTAAGTTAAATTAAATGAATACTATATAAAAGCAATATATTTATACAGTTCTATATATACAGTTGAACAGTTTTATTAACAGGAAATTCATATTAGGAAACAATATTTGGCCAGTTAGGTTACTATGCATGCAAAAAAAACAGTTCCAGGATTAAAATATTTATATTTTTTTGGTCAGTCATATACAAGTGTAGTGGCACTGTTTCTCAGAGTTCAATCCGGTACAATTACAGGAAAGTTACTGAAGCTGTACTGTAATTCATGCATGGTACAATATGTGCCTAATTCATTTCTGAAACTAGTTTTCTTCTCTGCGGCAGTTCTACGCGTCACAGCACTGAAGTTATTTATTGTAACATAATTTAAATGCATCTTATTGCTTGTAACTTTGAACTGTTACTGTTTTATTAGTAATTTATTTTCTCTCCGTTTCTGTGAGCGAATTAGCAAATGTTTTGACACCTGATGTCACCTAAGAGACTGAAATACAAACTCTTTATGTATTGTGATGAAGTAATCTGTATAGGTTTATACTGTTTATCACCCAGACTGTAGGTAACGTGCTATTTCAGTAAGTGTCGCAATAAAACAAACAGTCTGAAATGAAAGGCAGCCAGTTCTCCACCTGGAAACATTAATAATTAGTGATGACATTTATTTGTCTTTACTTTGTTCCCCTGGATGGAATAAATTTCCCTTCACATTTCTGTGGTGAAAATACACTTATGAATATATTCATAGAGGTTTCATGTTGCAGAATTTTCAGATGTAGATATGAATACTGAGTGTGTGTCCCAAACCTGTTTGGGTAAAAAAATGTTTTTCTTGATAATTTGGAATCCGACCGAATATTGTTTACTTTGGGCTTTGGTGTTCAAAAGCACTTTTGTCATTTAAAAATGAATGTGAAACTGAGGAGAATGAGAAATTAATCACTGCACATTCATTGGCACTGTTAGTTTTTACAGTAGGTATGTTTTTTGATGTTGGGAATATTTATTCTTAGTAATGCCAGATGCCTGAAACATGAGGTAAACTTTGTATGGCCCCAGACCTGACCAGTAAATCAATAGGTCATCCGTTTTATTGTCTAGTTAAGTATTTGTTTATATGTATGATTAAAATCAGATTTTCCTGTAGCTCATTTGGTAGAACATTGTGTTAGCAACGCAAAGATTATGGTTTGATTCCCAGAGAACACATGAACATCATGATAAATAGTTTGTTGAATGCACCATTTGATCAAATTGCAATTGCAAATGTAGTTTAGTTTGTTCACTGTCATAACTGCATATAGATTTTAGAACTATGCCATGTTTTCAATGGCAACCTGCAGCCAAAATCAATGGCAAAGATTTTGAGCAGAAAACCCAATACAATATATTAGTAGAGTGGAAAAGCTCTAGTCTAATTTTAACTAATTGACCCAGAGGCTCATTGTCATTTTCTTTTGCTGTGATAAAGGAGAGAACAAGCTCTAAAAGACCAGAATGCAGCAAATAATCTAATTATCACATGCAAAGTCTTTAATATGATTCTAAGATCATGTGGTCATACACTAATGGCTGTGAGACCTTATATCAAACACCTGTGTATCTTTAAAACTACAGGTTTTCTGTAAGCCTCATCATTATTTTTAATGAGACCTGTATTTTAACATTTTAACCGTGCATCATTTAAAAAAAAATGTTATTGGACATTTAATTTAGATGATGTAAGATGGACTGTGAACCATTATTGAATTTTTGCATCTTTTAAGCCCTGAACACGTTTTGATGTTTACATCTGTGTGTGTACCAATGACACAGCACTTTTTCGGTCCCTGAAGAAGTTCAATAGGGAACGGAAAAGCCAACAGCATTGGAACTATAAAAAAAGAGAGCAAGCACATATCAGAGTAAGAGAACATAAATATGTGATAGATGAAATCAAATGATCGCATTTTGTCACTTTATGCACTAAAGAATATTTTATTATAGCGCTATATCAATAAACAAGCGAAACTTGGGGCCAACCGTTACGACGTTGCGATTATCACAGTATATAAATCTTTACGGAAACAACAGGCAAAAATATAGCCTGTATATACTGTATTATATACCTATATTTCGAAACATGTAATGCATACTTCTTGTTTCCTGCGGTACACAAATAGCCAGATGGGTACATGTGAAAAGTAAATTATGTACCTGAATCAAGAATAGAGAAGCAACTCTCAGTATCCAAAGAAAAGAGTTTTTATGACACGTGTGAAAAGGACAACCAGAGTCTTTTCAGAGCGGAGTCATAAAAGGATGTGAAAGCTGCCAAATACAGGAGGGAAAAAGACCCACACCACATCAGTTAATGGACTGTGTGTGTATGTGTATAGTGAGTCATAGAAAATTCAGCTTTTACCTTAAATTGACATGAAAATACCAATAACTAGAGCTACTTAGTCACTCATTCTGTTCAGCTGGTGATTCGTGAAAAGGTCTTCAGAAAATAAACAAAAAATAGTCTTCTAACAGTTAATTGGCCCTTCATTTTTGAGGCTTCATACTATACCTATAATTTATGTGTCAGGTATGTGTGCTTAAAATCCGTCCTCTTCCATTCCGGTCTCAGATGGAAATGTTTTCTCTAAACTGATGCTCTGTTTTAGTGGTCTGTCTGTATATGTCTAGTGGGGACTAATAGAAACACTGTTGTACATTATTTTTGATGTTTTATATATATGGCATTTATATATATATATATATATATATATATGGTATTATATGTAGATATATATTTTTGAGTGGGCGTGTGAGATCAAAAGAGAAATGTGTTTCTCAAATGCTGTGTCATCAAACGCCAGTTTGATGATGAACAGACGAGACCACTTCCATTTTCTGTGTTAGTTAGCTTGCGTGGTTTATTAAGGATTGGGGTGAAAACAAGGCAGACTTGGTCTGTTTGTTGTAAAGAACATTTAACAACATTTAACAACAACAACATTTAATTGTTTCGGGATTTCTATACATCCATCAGTTTGCCTGTTTAGCTTTTCTCAAAACCAAACACTCAAAACACTTTGCTGTTCCTAGTACAGTCTAAAATACCAGTTTAAATTTATCCTGTGCCCGGTATTCTCATTGTCACACTTTCTGGGCTATATATATTTTCTCGAAAAATGTATGGAATTAATGTACGGACGTATGTACAGGATCCCTGTATGTTAGTGACACCAGTACTTACGGTAGATTCAGGATGCATTTAGCTCTAATTAAGATTGATAATACTGGAGCCCTGTAACTATTTAAGACATGAGGCAATAGCTTGTAAGCGTTGGCAAACAGCCCCTGCACGTATCAAAATACATGATACACCCTGAACCTCAATTAAAGTTTCATTAAAATGTTGCCTCACTTTTAAATCACGTCTTTTGCATAGGGGCTATCGTTTATGTTGTTGATGATTTAGTTGTGTGGAACCCTGGGGAGAAGATATGACACCTTTTTACTGAAGGTGGGAACAGACACGTTGGCTCTGATTGAGATGAATGTGCCAGTCGTATCACAATAGACTATAAATATTTGACGGTTATGTGACACTACATCGGAGGTAATTAATGGCTGTAGCATTAACATTTAGATAGATTAGCCCGCGTTCTTTTCTTGGCTGCGTCCTGCTGCACATCAAAACGTCAGCGCTGACACGCAGAGACAAAGCAGCAAACGCGGGCCGATACAAGGAGATGCTCGGATATCGTAAGCTGTCAGGATCCAGGTGCAACAAATCACACAGACCGGAGATCCCCGCATGCACAGAACTCATAAATTGACTCAGAAGGAACATCTGCGTAAGTCTGCCAATTTAAGACGCGGCAGCCCTGTTGAGAGACATCCAAAACGATGACGATTTTTAAATGCAATAAATAGAGGCTGATGAGGAAAGAAAGCCCTAGAACATGAAGATAAAGTTTCAAGCAAAGTAGGTCGCACGCATTAGGGGCAGTGATTTTCCTGCTGTAATGAAGAGACTGGATCAGTACCATGGACAGTTCTTCTCCAGATCTCAGGGTGAATGTCCAGGACTGAATTTATATATTCAGAGATGCGTTTATATATTTTTAATATACCAAAGTGTTCAATGTAGGTGTAAACAATCCAACAAAATCGGAGGCCTTCTGCGTCCCTCTTATAAACGTAGCTGATGCCAACCTACTGTGTTAATTTAGATATTTTTCTAAGCACATCGACAGAAATCCAGGAACTTAATTTTTCGTGTTTGAAAAGCGAAGCAGCTTGTAGTATAAAAGCCTTGAGTGTAAAGCTTTTAAATAATAAAGCTGTGTAATCTTGTATCTTCACTCTTTTACCTTTATGAAAACTTAATTAAATCTCAACCTGTTAAAATGTGTTACTTTGAAAAAAAATGTATTATCTGATAAAATGTTTCAAATCTTTTTGAAACCAAGCTGGAAAATGCCCCCTGGCCTGTAAAGCTAGCTACTGTAGTGCGATTCAGAGCCCTTTGTTGCAGTATCTACTTTGCTCAAGCTCCAATTAGATTTTGTGTCAGCGAAACGGCACATAAAGTATTAACATAAAAAAAAATTCCTCAAACGACTTTCTTGGAATCTTGTGTCACATAGTATACAGGCTCTTGAAATGGACCAATGGGAACCGGCGCTTTGATCCGTGACCTTGATGCACTGTTGTATGGCAGCCCAGAGCTTTCCCCGAACCCTTTGCGTTCCGCCTCACGCGAGCGGCGCCGGAGACTTCAAGAGCGTTCTCCGTCCTTCAATGAATCCTCTGATCGCACACTGTCGTCGATGTATATCTACAGAATTCATCTGAAACGTTCCTCTGCTCTACAAGTGCAGATCGTTCACGGTTCTACTGTACCATTAATTGGCAGAAGACGACGTCTTTAGAGGGGCGAGAGTGATAGGAACAGCATGCATAATTCAGAAGGATGGAAGGAAACGAGAGGGAAAAGCGAGTGGCTGCTGAACAGAAGTGTGTTGTCTGTATCAGAGCAGTTGTGGCGGGTGTTTTCAAAGAATTGCAGCTGCGGTGCTGAGACATGGCATAATTAGTTTGGTGGGAAAACCGCCCCTGGGGTGGGATTATGGGTGTAAGACATGACTGAGCTGGGGGTGTTTTGTTAGATGAGGGCGGAGGTATACACATATATCTTTTCGCAGTGCCATGTTTGATAGTGTGTGTTACCCACAGTGTTGCAGAGCAGCAACCCAAGAGGGGAAAACAGAGAGCTGTGTGTTTGGGGGGCTTATATCAAAACAGGATGTTGCGGAAATGGTTCCCCGCCTTTGTTTTGAACCTTCTGTCTTTAGGATATGAAAGGATTTGTGCATGCTTGAAAAGTAACAGATCAACTGGAACTCGGTATTAAAGTAGAACTGAAATGAAATAATATTTGTCGTTTTTGTTATTCTGAGCTGTGTGTTTAATGAGGACTAAATACAGGCAAAAATAAAATGATTTATATTATATTATATATATTTCTGTTCATAACATATACACTTTCAGAATATGTTTCAGAATATGTCCTTTATTTGAGGTACCTTTCTTTAACTAGTTATATATTCATTTAAACAATACCGTAATCCAAATGTTACCAGTCTTATCACACCACAGTAATTGATCCATCTAAATTTTCCGCTTGGTGGCGAATCAATTCACGGAAAACCTTTTCAAATGTAAATCTCTTTCCATTTCTTCAATGACATGTCTAATTGAGTTCTTGGATTGCCAATTTTAAATTGACAAGGTCTGTTAGACCTCAGGCATAAAAATATGTTTGTTTACATGTTTCTAGAGGATGCATAAAACATGCATTCCCGCTGGCACCCTCGCACAGTAATGCATTTTAAAGGTAGTTATTGTAGTACATCAGTGCTTGTGTTGAAATTATCAATGGGGTTCCACTGGTCATTGGATGTTGAAAGTCTTTCAACATCACCCAGGGGATCCATCTGTGGTTGATCGTGCCACATCTTGTTTTCAAATGGCACTTTTTCTGTTCCGCATGGTAGTTTTCTTTTTATCCTAAACCATCTTGAGATCTTTTCAGCTCGCCACTTCATTGCTCCAGTGAAGGTCAATGCCCAGAGAGCCTTGAATGAAAATGTCCAACAAATGTCCTCTGTGCCTGACCTCAGCAGGCATGCACCTCATTTTCTAGGCCTTTTGTTTGACAATAGTTGATAGTTCTTAATACTTGGCCCTTTTACTCCTGTGGATTTATTCTGGATGAATTCTCAAGGTTAACTGCAAAAGGACGACGATTAAGGTTGATTAAGAGATTAGGGGATTGTCTGGCCTGCAGGTCATCTACACAATGGGACTGTTTGGGAAGCCTGTTTAAAAAAAGTCATTTTTGCATTCCGTGTGTTGTTGCCAGTGGCGCAGAAATTCCACCATTTATGGGCCTATGAACTTTAAGTTATAAGTCACTATATAATGCTTAAGAGCGCAGCAGTTTTCCACGCTTACGTAATGAGCGTTAAACTTCACAGCGGTCTCTGTCTACTGTAATTCACAGCTCGATCGTTCGTCTTTTTCAAAAAGTCACAACCATCTTTTTGAAAGGAAAAAGCCATGCCAGCAAACACATCAGAAAGTATCTCCAGGGTTGTGTTTGAAGACGTGGGGGGGGGAATCGTCTCCAGGTGCTGTGAGTCTGTTAACCGCATTCATATTAGCTGAGAAGTAGGAAATGGTTTACAATGACGGTGCTTTTAAAAGCATAATTTGGTCATTCAGCAGGTCATTCGGTTACGGTGTGGGGAAATATTATTTCATGCCCCTGTTATTGTATAAATATTTATCATGGCCTGTGTTTGATTGGCACGGCCTTTCAGTAAACACAGCTCACAGTGGGGACTCTGGGGCTTAGAGATGAATTTGAGGTAAGTGCAGTTAAATCCGCAGTCTCTTGAGAGAATAATTGTATGCCTGCAGTGAACAAAATTGACGATGAAATCCACCAGATAGAGCTGAATTAATTCCTACTGGGTTTGCTCCCCCGTTTACCTCAATTTGATATTTCACAGATTTATTTTTGCCCAATTATTATATCATTCGCCACGCCATGGCGAGTTAATACTTGTAGATTTGTACCGATGGAAGTAAATAGCTGACTGTAGCTGCTCCCGCAAATACGTTTTATTTAGGTTTCTTTTTTTTTTAGCTTCACCAAAAATCTAAGCCTCAGACACGGAAAAATCACGCCGTTGCTGCCTTAACATCTGTCTGGGGCAGATTAAATTTGCTCACTGACTCGTTTTTTTATTCATTCTATCTGTAGAATAGAAGTCCCAGTTTTAGCCACTCTGGTGACTCAGTGGACATTATTCATAGATTATTATGATCTTATTTTTTATCTCTGGCCCTCTGTAATGCATTGTGGCCTCTGTGAGTGCTTTTGTTCTCTTGTTGAGAAATTGAAACACAGTTATTGCTGGTGCAAATGGAGCAAGGCTGCCACAGTGTATACTTTTAAAATGAACAAAAAAGAACAGAACGTTCGGAAAGATTGCTATGATCAAAACATTGTTAAACATTTGAAACCAAAGCTGCTGTATTTAGTCTGTCCCACTGGCACAGACTCACCTTCTGATTTATTAATGCCGATAAAATTACTGCCTACAATATAAATGACAGTATGGTTTAGTCATATTAAATATAATAGGTGAACAGTTAAAGGCAAAAAGGAAAAAGCTTTAAATCCTTTTGTGAAGATCCAAACTCAACTTTACCGCAATACAATACTCTCTAATGACATTTCAGCCATATATAAACTACATTTAAGCATTCGATCACAGTCACTGTTATGTCAACTGTGATTGAGATACATAATCATCATTATATAATGTGTCAATATATATACAGTATGCAAATCTTCCATTACTTGCTGTATCAATCAAACTGTTGCGTTAGGTTTATAGATTTACACTGTATTGGTCATTATCATATGCCATTTTTAAACTCTTACCATTCTGTCATTGTTTTTGGTAACAAGTCTTGTCCTTCCCTTGTATGTACCACAAATGATCATAACAAATATAAAGTTTACAGATGCCAAGACTATAGCCAAAGGCATGTGTACGCTCTGCACCCTCAGGGTTTCTCTGCTGGGATAAGAGATGTTCACCTTTGGCTCCACTGAACTGTAAACACTGTACCTGCTGTCAGTCATAATGATCGGGAGCCAGTGGCCACAGCTGGCAGACAGGTTTTAATCTTCTTGTAACAATTGAGTCTCGAAATTTTCACCTGACACTTTACCAGCCTTGATTGAATGATGGGCTGTTGTGACAAGCTTGTTAGATACCGAGCAGCCTAGCTTTCAGAGCTCATGTCATGTCTTAAGTAGAAGTTGTTGTACCACAATGTATTAGGTGTTGCTTTATCCAAAAATAGTGTCTGTCTTTCATAAGAGTCTGTCTTTCGAGTCTGTCTTTCGTGAAAATCTTAGAACGTTCCATTTATTTTTGTCATAATTGCTAAAAACCGAATGAAATATACGTTTTGATTTTCGTTAGAAATCTTTGGAGACTTTTTGTCACATATACATGAAAAAATACAAATATGTTTAAATAGAACATGTATTTAATTGAAATGTACAAATTGTACTTGAATCCTGTGAGGTGTATTGATTTGAGGGAGGAGGCTAAATGAATCCCAGTTCTTTGTTAGCATTTGAACCCTGCAAAATTTATGACTCATATCAGGATTGTACATCTGAATCCAGTGGACATCTGAGTACATCTCATCTAGAATTTCTCAAACTATTTTCTGTCCAGAATACATGCCGAGCCTTTTCACCGTGCCTCTTTTTCCTTTCAAGAGCAACTAATTTGGATTGCATATTGATTTTTGAGGTCAGAAAGACAGATTGGTTATTGTAAAAAAATGGCCTTTGGAGGATGTACACAATCTAAAAAGTAAACAAATGGGGCCAAACGGTAATCGAGGAAATCTTTGATCGTGTGATGCCCACTTGTAGAACCCAATGTATTTTCCTGATTTTCCATTAGTTTAAATTGAGACGTTCAGCCTGTAGACCTACACATAAAACCAAGAGAAGAATTAGCAGTTTGGGGCAGTGTTGTCCCTCTGGAATCTCTAATGGATTTTCTTGAATAGCAGTTTCTTGAATAGCAGCAATTTATTAGAAGCTAAAATAAGGTCTGTAGTTTGTATTACTTAAAGATAAGATCTTGTTTTGCTCTGCAATATAAATTATGGTAGTCATACCTCAAACATTAATTTTAAACCTTTGTGTGCTTTAAAATTAAAGTTGCTAGCAAGTTAACATTAGGACAGGCAGTTAAGAACAACAATGGTTGCTTAGTTTGTGAAGTGCGTAAACTCTCGTCCTTGCTTTACCTTTAAAAAAAAGTAAAGCATTTTAAATGGTTTTACAATTTACGTTTGACATGACCGTGTAGGATTTTGTTTTGTAGAGATAAACAGGTTTAAGTAATATTGATAAGTTATATCTCATAACTTATTATACAAATAAATGGAAAACCTTTTCTTAAAAGGTTTCTGAAGAAACCTGTAGCAAATTCACCAGGCTGGCTTACAGATTGCCGACGCGACTGAAGCGCGCTGCTGGCCGCGCGAGTAGCCGTGCAAATAAGCGACCAAAAAATAATCCTCTTTTCTATCGCTGAAACACATTTTAAAAGCAATCTCCTCATCTTTCACCTTCACATGTCGTAAATTCATATAAGTGGCGCAAATATCTAAACATCCGCTTTAAGGCGTTTGCTTCTCTCCGGAAGATTTATGTCGATATCAAAGTTTTTCTTCATCTTCTTTTCTCCAAGGATGAAGATGGCAAAGGGATGGGAATCTTTCAGATGCTTTGTGTGATCACTGACCTGTGAATATCAGTGGTGGTGGAAATGAGTGAGAGGTGGGTCCATGTGTCATTGCCACAGTGAGACTGAGACCGAAGCCTATTTTCCAGCTCATTGCAGGCGCTGAGGCCTAACGAGTCAAGTGAGGGGAAGCCATTCTTAGCCTGATGTATAGCATTTCTTTCTACTTTTGCATTGTGGGAAAGTCTCAGAGTCATTTAAATACAGTCCGGCAGTTATTAGAAAGCACGTCTTATTTTTTCCGTGCAGAGATATATGTTATAGATAAGTAGGCTTAATTTTACCAGGCGGTTATTACTAAAATTAGGAGCACTGAAACAGTCATGTAATTCTTGCCTTAGTGTTATGTTTCTATTGCAAAACGGATTACATAAACAAAACATTTGTCTGAATCATCAGCAGTATATTACGAAGGTCTTTCATTTGTTTGTTTGTTTCCTTGTTTGTTTATTCAAAGTGCAAAACCACTCGACAGAAATACAGTTTTGCTTCTCATATTAAATATTTCATGTTATTTGGGCCTATCACTTTGATGAATGTGTTTTTAACACCTCGTTCCAACCAAATGGAAAAGTATAACTTCTGTGACAAGAGTTCAGAAGCTTCATTAAAAGTTCTCTGAAGCAAATGAACAACCTTTAGCTCTGCAGGACACAGTAAGTCCCAGTTGTGTGATCCTATGAACCTCATCATCATACTGTGACATTCCAGTACACTTAAAACAGCCACTTGGGCTCATTTCATCGTAAAGGAATCTTGTGTTCAAGAAATGATCCAATATGATTTCCTACGCCTTCAATAATTTAATACATCTTTGTTAAATGTTTGTAATTTAGTTTTAAACTTACCTGCAGAAACACATTGATGCCCAGGGGTTTAATTTACCCCTTGGAACTTGAAAGTAATTTTCTAAATGTTAATAATTAATAACAGAATTCACTTGATCTTAAAACAATTAAATGTGGGTAATTATTTGACTGTGACGACTTTGCTTTTGAATGACATTGCATTAGTGCACAAATATTAGTGCATAAATGTTTCTGTTTTAATAAAAGTATAAATAATAGGTCCTGATTTACTAGAATCTAACATAAAGACTGCTAATTTACTTGTACAATTGAGCAAATTGCATGTGCACTTCATGGGCTATTGTGAGTGATCCACGTGCAAGTAGATCTGACACACCTCTGTTTAAATTTTGCTTAGCGTGTGTGTGTGTGTCTGTCTGTCTGTCTTTCTATCTTTATCTATCTATCTATCTATCTATCTATCTATCTATCTATCTATCTATCTATCTATCATCGCATAAAGTGACTTCAAACTGTAGGATATCATCATACCTAAAACCGCTGGTAGGCTGTTTAGTAAGATCCCACTTTCTGCAATAAGCAGAAAAACACGGTACGTCACTCTTCAACCAGCTGCAGAACAAGGTTAGTAATGACAGAGCACACACTTTTTCCTTAAGAGGCTCATTTATTTCCCTAAAGAAAAATCAATGTGCTTTCTGTGGCAACCATTTGATTAACACCGGTCCAGCCATGCACAGCCAGGTCCATCAGCGCGCACTGGCAGAGAGATGGAAACCAGAGAGATGGGAACTGAGGGAGGCAACTGGCAGTTCAAAAACAACATTGAAGCACCGAACAATGAAATAGATGGGCACAGTTTCTCTTTTCTCCGAGTTTTAGTATGCCGTACACTTTTGATTCAAATATGACAACAATGTAATGAGCGCATGTTATGCAAGTTATGTTCCAGGTTCCAAATAGAATGTTGAACAGTTGCTTACTGAAAGCAATCACGCTGTGGCATATTGACAATACGGCGGCATTGGGTTTGTCTATGTATTCTTTATTGTGGAATTTTCCATTTTCAGTGCAGAGCTAGAATCAGATGAGTGTCTGCCTTCAGTTGTATTCATGCACACACTGTTAGCTTGTGCAAAATTACTTACAGGTTTATCTCACACAGGTGATGCAAAGTTGAGTTTAGCTCACAATGTGTTCTGATGCTGTTCTCTCTCTCTCTCTCTCTCTCTCTCACGGTTTATTTCCTTTCACTACAAATAACCGTACTGAATATCTTACAATCGGACAAACAGAAAAAAAACACAGGCTAAACAAATACTGGCCGTATAATTAATGCTACATTCATGTTTTCTGTTTAGATTGATTCGAAGATTTTCAGTCTTCCGTGTTGAATGGAAATTGTTTGCTAAGTTCATTACATACATTATAAGACATCTCGGACAAATATCTCTGACAACTTAAGATTCAACGCATAATTCCAACATACTTTGATAAATGTAAGGTTGTGTTTTGTTTGTATGTAGTTTGATGCGGGTAGCAAGAATTGAGATGTTTCTATACCTGGGCACATGGGCTGTAGGTGACCAGAAGCGGACTAGATGCTGGGCAGGGGTTTATGGCTATATAAAAGAGACATGCAATGTTCTACACTGGACATGAAGAGCTTGACAAGTGTCCGGCCTTCATTTGGCCTCGTCCCACTTGCACATCTTTTGCACTATAAGGTGAATTGACTTTGAGGACAAGCCTGTTGAAAAGATTAGGTCAGAAATGTTAGAGTAAGTGAGCGATACATGATTCTGGACAGTTATGTGTGACTGCTCATTAAGTCTCATCCAGCCTTTAGAATCCTGCTTATGAAAGAACATTTCCTACCTCAGTAACTGCCTAGAATCAGAGCATGAGGAATAACAGCATCACCCCGTCGTTTCAACAACAGTAGGGAGAGAAATAATGAACGTTGCTTCTCTATATACCTGGAGTGTTGCTGGGCTGGTTAGTTTGGTGGGCATGTAATTGTCTGAAGGATTCTGAGTCTGACATTTGTGTGGATAGAGAGGTGCTCTTTACTAAGTGTATGAATGCACGTATATTTGCGTGCTGTTTATAAGTACGGTAAATACTGTACTTCAAATGTACCAGAAAAAGTCACACAGTGTTGAGTTTCAGAAAGGAGGATGGGGTGTTTAGGAGCATTGGGACACGATATGTTGTACCTGACCTATAAGTTTAAGTGTAGGTGGCATATAAGTCTACAATTAGCCAGTTACTGCACTTGCCAATAGCAGGAGAGGAAATGTATCTATATTGCTGCCATATTTCGGCCATAATATATTGCATAACCATATATTCTTTATAAAAAAATATTTATCATATGACAGATTAGTTGGTTACCATGTTTTAACCAAATAGGACGTGTTCCTGGATCAACACTATTGTTGGTCTTGGAACAGCATTTCTGTCGGCCAATCAGATTGTGGGATTAGGTTTAGGATCTGTGTTAGGTTTAGGTTTAGGACTGGGTGAGGGGCTTGTATACCAATCATATCAACCTCTGATTTTAAGAGTAAGTTATGGCTAGGGTTTGGGTTAGGGGTAGAGTTTAGGAAATCTTATTTTTGTGGTACGTATTACATGGTTAAAAATAGTTGTTGGTAACTATGCACAGCTCAAACAAAAAGACACACACTGATTGCCATAACAACAGCAAACTTGAGATGCTGAAAAAGAAGAAAGGTAGACTAGACAAGAGATATTAAGTAACAAAATTCACTTTATTTCTGGTTATAATGTTGAATGTTAGTGAGTTATATACAGTAAACACACTCAATAATAAATACATTTTAGCTCTGGCCATTAGTGGAGCAGTGACTGTCAAATGATGTGATCTTGCTGCAATAGTACCATGGTAGCAGAAACAGGCGACATTCCAGACTAAATGCATGTGACTCATTGTTGCCCATAAACTGCCCAAGGAAAACGAATAAAACCCGCAACTGAGATGTTTGTCCCTGTTCTCCTTTGACTTTAGCCATTCACTGGAGCAAGACGTTTGCCTAGAGTAATCAAAGCCTGATGTGTGTGAATCAGTTTATTAGTAACGTGAATATTTAGTGACACAATGCTTACAGTGACCTTGTGCATTTTGAACGAGGGGTAAAAGCTGCAGAGCATCTATAATAACAGCTTAAAGCTACATCTAAAAGTGAGCCATGTGATGATTCTATTGCATCAATGTTTTCTATGTTTAGCCTTCTTTCCCTTTTAGGATGTAATTAGTATAGACGTCCTCGTAATTAAAAAAGCACTGAGTTATTGCATCAAAGCCCATTAGCATTGATGAGTTTATTGCTGTACTGGTGACTTTTGAGATTCACTGTGGTATTTTTAATGAAGTGTAATAATCTAAAAAGGTTTTCTTCAAGAGCAGCGTAATTTGGATATAAAAACATACATTTTATCACTATTCGAAAGCTTTGGAGGGTAATTAGTTAGGGATATGTGTAATGTAGCAATTGGCAGTTTTACTGCAGCACGCCACATCTACTATGGTATACTGTACCATAAACCTCATAAAATCACAATTTCTTTTTGTTTCCTGAAGTTCATGTCTGTTAGCTTTGAGGTCACCTGTGTGATACTCCAAAACATTGACGACAAATACATGCGTTTCAAATGTACAGTCTTTTAGCAAAAATGGACCAAAAACATTGATGACTCATCCTGCACCACCATGATTTTTGTCCAATCAAATGCTGTCTTGTGAATTATTCCCTCCCCCAATACCACCTGCATTTGACAAGCAAGTAGCATATCACAATTTTACAGCTGTGACGTAACGAAAGCCCACTGACTGTTGTGAAGAAAACAATGTTTTGTGTGCTACGGCCAAACTTCTGTTTTTATTGTAAAAAAGCCTTAACGCAGAAAGAAAAAGTGCGTCTGGCAAACAGTCATGGCGTCTATGATCAGGACTGCGGTCTGGCTGTGTTTCATCCCAGTGATAATATATGGCAGTTTTATAGCCGTGTGGGTGGACTATGCCTGTTGCTATTACGAAGTCTCTTAGTACAGCTCTGTTGTGCACACAGGCAGATTGTAATGGCAAGTGCCTCTCTCTGTATCATCTCCAGTGTAATGAGACCTTAATTAAGTCTGCCAGCTGCAAAAAAAGTCAATTAACATATTGTGTCTGGATGACTTATTAGATTTTTTCACCGTCTCTTGGGTGAGCAGGTAGGTTGAATACAGTCACATACGTTTGTGAGGCGGCTTGAAGGCTCAATTAAATTAAACTGCCTTTGATAGCACACAGTCTCTCTCACAACAATAACGAATAATGAAGTCAATAAAAACCTCTTGATTCACAGCTGTAGCTGTGAGTCTCGCATCCTATTTAACTGTTGGATGCAGTCATGTTGGCTTTTTGAGGTGTGTGAGAGGGCTTGCGTAGAGTTTAATGGTAAGTTTTATTTTGTTCTTCAGGTTTTTGTGTCTTTTTGTAGTGTTTAGTGTTGAATAGAGTTTCTGTTCTGTTTACCGGCAACAAACATTGACAGATTATAACATATAACAGATTATTTTTGAAAATATGGGATTCAAAACCTAGTTTAAACTTGGAAAAAAACAAAGTTTTAGGATAGCACAAATTCTACGATTTTGCCATATTTCTATATATAATCAATTAAGTAAACGTGACATAGACTGTGTCGATTCTTTCACACAAAAGGTCAGTTTTGCCTGCTTCCAGTGAAGCATACAGAATGCTCTTTGGAATGTTCTCATATCCTGCTGGGATAACATGGATCATTAGATGTATGCCAGTTTGAGTACATGCTCTCATTTAGTGAAATGGGCGACAAACCAAATACAGGAAAAAAGCATTTCAAATTTGCAAAATATAATTTCAGTTTAACTTATTACTAAAAGTATGCTGCTTAAACAATATTTAATGAAAACATTTTATGAACTGCATTTACAAGTGAACTCCAATAAGTTGACAAAATTGCAGTTTACATTGGTTTTCCGGTTTGCACTGATTTCCCAAAGTATGTCATAGCATTCTCTGCCACTAGGGGACACTGTTGCGCAGGATGACTTGTTCTTTGTTTCATCAACTCCACGCCCCCTAAAGGTAACCGCTCCTGTCTGTAATGGCAGATCTAGTACTGAATCCCAAGCTAGCCAGCAGCCCATAATAGAGCCACATTCATGGCTGAATAGCAACATGTCTCACATGATGAGTACAGTCATGCATAAGCTCAGGGTGAGTGATTTACAACACAGGTTCAGTCCAGTAGAAGAGAAACCAGGACAGATTTGAGAAGTACCATTTTTGATGTTATTTGATATGTACATTATTTATTAAATACAGATTGCAGTTGTCATTGTGCAAAAATGAAAAAAGATGATTAAGTAGATATACCGTTAAATTACAAAGGAGTTAGACAGACAGATAGATAGATACCCTATATGCATGTGAGTATTAACGGATATTTACACAGATATATAGACAGACAAATACATTATTGTGCCAGACAAACAACACTGTCCAGTACAAAGGAAAAATAACATTTAATGCAAAACGTACGCTACAAACACAGGAGTGCACATTACACAAATTGAGCAGGTTTTACCCAGTGTGCAGAGAAAGTACCCTAGAGAAAGCATCCATTGTACATGTACAGTATTACATAGCAGATGTGAAGTGTGATGCATAGCACTGCATCGAGAACATTTGGAACGGATGTTGAGATGAATTAACGTGTGAATGAATAAAAATAAGAGAGGAAGTTTTTCCAAGACGGTGATATATAGTGATTCATCGCGCTGTTGATGCGCGTGTACATTGCAGTTCATCATTTTAGGATGAAAACAGAATCTTCCCCTTCGTATCTCCGTTCGCACAGCATGGTCTTTACTTCTTCTCTGGTGCGGTTCTAAGGGTTGCGGCAGGGCTGGTGACAGACACAGGTGGCGATGTGACTGTGTTAAATGAGTGTGAGCTTGAGTTCCTCTCCTGCGGTGTTGATGGTAGGTTGTTAGCGTGATGACCAGCAAGCGGGGGGCCCCGGTCCTCGATGTGTCACACACACATTGTCATGGAGACGACACCTTTCAGAAGGGTCTCTGCATTGTGCATAAGATAAGCCACAGCGTGAATTAGCACGGTAGTGGACAAACATTGACCGTGTTGCCTGTGTCGTACATTCAATTCGAAAGCGTATCATCGTTTTTTTATTTAAAAATATTTTATATTTAAATACATTTTAGCATTCACATACCATTTTCTTAACGTCCCAACCGCTGTAATAAATAGTTTTGTTTTAAGTTCAAAACTTTCATTGTATGTTAACCACGTCTGCAATGCTTAAAAACTTCGCAGAGAGAGATCGACGTGGGTGTGCTTCTCATAGACAGAGCTGTGCCGAGATCATTGTGAGGATTTTGATGGACATTTCCCAGACGGCGAAAACTGCTGTGACCCCTCACCTCAGACATGAAGCAGCCATTTGTTGGCGCCGTGGTTCGAGGGCATCTCTGAACTTTCCCACCACTGATATTTCCATCAAAGGTTCAGCGGAAACACATTGGCTGCATTGTTTATCAATAAACGCTTTTCTGTACCCACATAAGCTGGAATACGGGGTATATACACGGCTTTGTGAATACAGACCCACAAAACGCCCTTGTAAAACATCAAAGATTTCACTGTATAGTGCGCCTCTTCTTCCTTATTTCCATCTCTGTTAGTGGCTCCCTTATCACACTGTCTGGCTGCATTCATTTCCATGGCAATAAGGCAAAAGCAAGGTGACAGGAAGCAGGCATGTTCCGCAGAGCCCCTGCGCAGGAAGTGTCACAATCTCAACCTTGTGAAAGACAGCAGAGGAAGTGCAGGGTGCTGACTATCTGCTGCAGCAGGCCAGGTGTGACCCTTATATCTGTCAGTGACTACCTTTTAAAAACTCCATGCCAGGTCTCCACAGGCTACAGGACGGCCAACTGTTCACTAGGGGTGATTAGACATACGCCATCCTGTCTCACAATGAATGGATTCATGGCAACCAATCGGTTTTGATCTTTTATTTTATTGTATTTTTTAAATGTGACTCATTGGAATTAAGTCTGTTTCATATTATGACAAATTTGTGGCCACAAACTTGGTATAGCGGCTCACAGAGCCGGCCATCACTGATCGATCTGAAAGAAAAGAGGAAAGGAAATGCGTTTTGTAAATTTGGCATGTGCAGAAAAATCTGAATGAGTCGCACAACAGAAGGCTTTGGCACTAAAGACAACAGAGTGGTATTTAATCATGTAAATTATAATGAAAGTGCACCAGCATGTATCTGTATGTTTTCGGCCTTGTGATCATTTATCCCTGGTGATTTTTCTCCCTTGATAAAAATCAGCAACCTTCACAATAATGCACTAAACAAAGAAAGCAATTTTTTAAATTAAGATCATTGCACTCTTGCAGGGGTTTTTGAACGGCACATTTCGGATGTCACCCATTTTGACACACCTTGTTCAGATCACACAGAGCGTTTCAAATGCCATCATAGAGCACTTCAGAGGGAGAACAATCTCGGCAATCTTGGTGTAGGGTAATTTCAGATAGAAATGCAAAAAGATATGTTTTGGAGCCCTGCGTCCTTTAACCCTTTGAAGTGTTCACTGTGGAGGGAATAGGGAAGAACACTTCTAAGTGCAATGCACTGATTAGGTACTCTACTGATCAGCTCTTTTATTATTCAAGTGTGTTAAATCTAGACATTCAAAGTATGGCGTGCTGGGTGTGGAGTTTTCAAGAATGGTTTAAAACCTGCCCTATGGCATTGATCTTTCTTAACACAAAATTAATCCCATAAATGAATTATATGTCATATAAAAGGATTGTAATGGCTATTGTATTGAATTCAACCGATTAGCAACAACAAGCAAATCAATGCAGCTGTCTTAATTAGTTCCTCTGTTTGCAAAGACCTCCTCAGTTCTCATCAAAACATCCGAACTGGGACAGTAATTATCTGATTTTCCATAAATTAAAACATGAGGGAAAATGCAGTTGGACATTTGCTGGGGCCTATAGATGTGTGCATTGAAAGACGGGCTACAGGAGGAGCCACGAAGCTGTTTAGGAGACAGATTGTCTAGATTACTGTTAGGGGGTCTTAGGAGAGCCACAAAACCGTGTGGTGCTAAGAGAAAGAGAGAGACTGTTAAAATTGTTGTGTTCTCCAGGGTTTTCGTGAACGTGCCTGTTCAGCGTCCTTAGTTTTCACTGTGACTAAACATCAGATAACAGCCGAAAACATGTCATTTCCTGTTTAAAATCTACTGGCCAGACCTGTAGTCACTCTCCAGAGGAGATCTTGTAATGATCATACGATTGTCTCTTCCCACAGAGAATGTCTCACCTCTGTGCCTGGACCTTTGTGATTTGCATGTATAAACACAGACGGTCATTGTTTGTGAGTGGCAGGATCATGGACAAGCGGCTCATATCTGTAAATTCATTATCAACATAATACATACGTAACACATTATCAAGATAGATTTCCCACAACTCATAAGAAACATATAAATTACCACATAAAAACGGTAATCTATAAGTTCAATAAAAAAAACAATTAATAAGCATAAGCAAGAGCTACAATTAACTTCTAAAATACTGTAGTAGCTAAACCATTTCAAGTTTGTAAACCATTTCAAGTTAGCAAAGTAAAAAGACGGAAATAGCAATCGGCGAAGAAAATAGCCAGCTTTCACTTAGGGATTCAATGAATATATTTTAAATAAATTCAGCAACACAAAAAAAAGGAAACAAACAGAGGAGTTCTGAAAGGCCAGCAATAAATATTTATAATCGCACGGAGACTTAAGTGTGTTTGTATGACTGTTGACCTACAAAAGCGTGTTGTCTACTAAGTGCGCGTTCATCTGCCCTTTGCGTACCATTTATTTCACACCCTTCCATTATCAGCGACAGTTACACAAGCAGCCACAGGGAAATCTCACTTTTTTTTATTTGACACTGCCATCATTTTAAATAATCAACTAAAGCCAATGCAGATGGTGCTGACACTCAGCCACGACTGTGAATTTCTACAGCCTCGTTGCATGAAAAGATCTGCGCAATTTGATAAAAGCAGTCAGGGATGCTCGTGTAGTGCTTTTTATATGATAAAAGTTGTTTTTATTGCACTACAGTGAACTATTTTAAACAGTCTTTAAAGAAACGCCTAATAAACAGCGATTCTGTTGGGATTACGTTTATATGTTACTATCCAGAGATATGCGTAAACAAACAAATTAAAAAACGAAACAAACAAGCAAAAAGCAAATGGGATTAACGAGGATATTGTAACAGACTTCCCTAAAGTTCTGTTGTTTGTCACTCTGTTCATTATGGGATACATTTAAGATGCACTAAATAAAGCATGCGTGCATTTCCATATTGCATGCTTTCTTTAATGCTGCCAGAGGCAGTAAAATATTCAGCTTGGCTTGCTTGCTTTCTGTACATGGGATTCACTAATTGAACTAGAATAAAGAATAAAATGCTTCTCTAATAATTATTTGGCCAATTACGTAAGCAATTAAACAAATATAACTTTATATAACATTAACGAACTGGGTCATTGCTTTTGATGTTATATTATACATTCTTGTGAAGCAGACTTTTGCTTTCAAAGGCTACAGTTCCTGACCAATTTTATGTAATGATTCAATTGCCTCACTGAGATCTCAGACACCAAAGGAATATGTAATGCTTTAGTCAATTAGCACAATGAGCAGCAATTTTATCTTTGAGGAACCTCAGGAAAAGTTTTTTTTTGACAGAAAAATAGTGTTTCTGTCACGTGCTCATGGAGGAAAACAGAATCTGAATATGTTATATCTCTTCTTTGTCTCTTTGGGTAAAATATGTTTTAGGATAGGAAGAGATATTCAGAAGTATACTTTGTGTATTGTAAGCTAAGGTGGCTTGATTTTTCTCTTAAAGGTTCTTGTCTTCCGACAGGTTTCCAAAAAACTCCCCTCATCTGTGATTGGCTGGTGGTAGCCCCGCCTCAAAGTCACATCATTGGATCAATAATAAAAAAATCAGGGTTTTTATGAACAGTTTGCTGTCTGAAATATCATATGGTTGAGGTTCATGTTTAAAACAATGATTTGCCAGTGGGGTTAAAATAATAAACTTGTTTTTTTTCTTAAAATTAAGTTTTTGATTGTTTGTTTACCCCATTGGCAAATAATGTTTTCCTTGTCTGAAGAATAAACCCCTTAAATTTCATGTGTTCATTTCTCTGAAAACTAAACTTAATTTCATTTAGCTTCCCGAGTCATTTTTCTTATTTGGAGAGAGTTTAGGCATGATTACTGGAAAACTGAGTTTGGAAATGTTTCTTGCAATGTACCTTATAATAATAATACAAATATGAATGGTATGAATGACATATAATAGTTTCATTTTGAGACAACCTGTTGCACACTTTTATTATAATAAACAATGATCCGAAGAATTCAATAGAAATCTACTGTAGTAAATAAAAACCAAAGAGAAACGTGAGCTTGAGGTAAGCTCTTCCTAGACAGTAATTAAAAGTTAAAATGACTGATATGAATTAAACTTTTTATGCGAAGGATTGTTAAAGTACTGAGTATAAATGTCTAATTGTGTCTCAGTGTCCTTTAGTAACCTGCCAGACCATAGCACAGTCACTCTGGCATTCTTTTAAAGTCTGACATTATAAAATAAAGCAAGCAATTAAATTTTCTTTCCTTTTGGTTTTGTCTATCATGGGAATTTAATGGCATTGTGGGTAAGGAAGGCATTTTAATTAAATCTTCTCTTATGCGCGGATGTAATCTTGGTGCAATCAAGACAACATTTCTCATTTAATACGAAACTGATATAAAAAGAAAAAAACATTCAATTACATTTTGCATCACTGCCAGATTTCTGTTGTTTAAAAATCAATAGCAATTTTCAGTTGATGATAAACAGTCTCATTCCACAAGACCTTAGTTTGATACCGGTTCAAATGATCAACACGATCACGGTCGTACACTTCACAACGATAATGTATCTGCTTATTTATTTATTTATTTATTTATTTTTCACAGGGAATCGAAACATGTTTGAAATGAAACCAAATAAGAATTGAACGAAAGACCAAAATATGATCTAATCCATACAAAAAATGAAAAATGACCAGTCTTTGCTTTAAATAGCTGTTTATACGTGGCCTAACCATTTAAAAGCTACTGCCATGCACTGTGTACTTGGTTTCAATAGAGGGACATTTTTAATCTAAAGAGCTAGGGTGATGATCCGCTACTGAGTTCAGAGTGCTAACAAAGGTGTGTT
>JAZGTJ010007115.1:0-23509 GCA_036877575.1 Botia almorhae
GGTGTTGCAAAGAAGCATCGATGGTAGTGGTGGTCTTTCCGCCCTTCGCCGTAATCTCTGCCGAACACCACCACGTTTCCCCCTCTTTCGCATTCGTGCCCGACGAATGTTCTCCGCCACTGTTTTCGCCTGCATTTCTCTCGGGAACTGGGAGGCGAGTGAGTGACTAGGCCGGAGCAGTAAGAGTTGGTCTCGCGTATAACACAGAACCGCCTCCGACACGAAGTCCTGATTTGCTGGCATGGCGTTACATGTAATTAGCCATACTTAATAAAAACAGCATTGTGTTACACAGATCGAGCACTATATTCTGTGTAACTTTAAAATAAACATAAAAACACTTAAACACTAAAAACAAACAACAAACGCAAAGCAGCAGCACGAGATAGCCGGGTCGCAACAGAGCAGCGCCACCGGTGTCACCAGATGGCAAAGTGGTAGTGACTTCTTATTTAGCACGGTAGCCACTCCACGCTCACCTCTCTCACTAAACATCACTCCAATCTGTGAGTATAGGATGTTTCACCTCAGCGCCCATCTTACATCACCCAGACCCAGAACTACCATATATAGTAGAAGTAGATGCTTCCAATTATAGGGTGGGAGCCGTGTTATCGCAACACCGCGGTTCACCCCAAGATGTTCCCTTGCACCTATTACTCCCGTAAATTGACTCCCATCAAGCTTTTGAGGAATTGTTTTACTGGCTCGAGGGGTCGTCACATCCATTTACGATCATCACGGATCACAAAAATCTCTCTTCTTCACCTGATTTTACAGTCACCTTTTGCCCGGGCTCCAAGAATGTCAAGGCCGACGCCCTATCTAGACAGGCAGAACCTACCCCCAAACCAGAGTGTCCCGAGACTATACTCCTGAATAAACGACTCCTAGCCCCTGTGCAGTGGGATCTCCACACAAAAATCCAACAGGCTAACGAATCCCAGGCTCCCACTGTTCCCTGTCCTGACAACCTCACATTTGTCCCGGAACCTTATAGAGAGAGAGAGTACTCACTCAGGTACACTAGAGTCCCAGCTCCGGGCATCCAGGTATCACAGCTACATTGGACCTATTGACTAACTCCTATTGGTGGCCCACTATTTCACAAGATAACATTAAGTTCATAAAAAACGTATCTGCCTATCAGCCATATCTGCCAAGCTTCAAAAAAACCCAGACACCCACCGGCCAGACTATTACAACCTCTACCCACACCCCGATGACCCTGGTCACACATAGCCATAGATTTTAACACCAATCTACCGAACTCTCAAGGACATACCACAATTCTAACCATAATAGACTGCTTCTCCAAAGCTTGTAGACTAATCTCTCTCCCTAAGTTACCTTCAGCCTTTGATACTGCAGAGATTTTGTGCAATTACGTGTTCAGAATTTACGGGTTACCAGAGGACATAGTCTCAGATCGAGGTCCGCAATTCACATCTCGAGTGTGGTCCTCGTTTTTTTAAGAGTTTGGGCGTTAATATTAGTTTGACCTCGGGCTACGGAATGTCTTAATCAGGAAATTATTTAATTTCTAAGATCATACTGCAATCAGTGTCAAGGTGATTGGAGCAGATTCCTCATGTGGGCCGAATATGCCCAAAATTCATTGGTCAAGCCTGCCACTGGATTAACACCGTTCAAGTGTGTCTTGGGGTTTCAAGCACCACTGTTTTCATGGTCCGGAGAACCCACAGATCTCCCAGTGGTAACAGATTGGCTCCGTAGGAGCGAGGAGGTATGGGGCCGAGCGCACACCCACCTCCTGCATGCAGTACGTCGACACACACTACAGGCCAACCGACATTGTCGTCGGGGGCATAATTACGCTGCTGGTCAATGGGTCTGGTTGTCGACTCGAGATCTTCACCTGCGCCTACCAGGCAGTAAACTGAGTCCAAGGTATGTGGGTCCTTTACAGATTTTAAGAATGATAACTCCAGTTTCTGCTCGGTTAGATCTGCCTAGTAATTTTTGTATTTCTCCTACGTTTCATGTGTCCCTGCTTAAACCTGCTGATGCACTGGGGGAGGGTCCAGGCCAGAGTCCCCAGGAACAGGCCCCCCCAATCATAATAGACGGCGAGGAGGTGTACAGAGTAAACCAACTTCTCGACTCCAGACGCCGAGGTGGGAGACTCCAGTATTTGGTCAACTGGGAGAGGTACGGTCCGGAGGAGCGCTCGTGGGTTGTTGCTGGTGACATTCTGGATCCCACACTCATAGATAACTTACATAGAGCCCATCCGGAGAAGCCGGCCCCGAGACCTCGGGGTAGACCTCGGCGTCGGGTGCCTCCTTGGCGTCGGGTGCCTCCTCGCATTAGAAGCCGGTTGGGGGGGGACGCTACCTCCGCATTAACCCATGTGACTATACCCGGAACTATTTAAGCGCAGTTATACAAACGCTCGTTGCGATGTCTTGTATTGCCCCATCAGCGTACATTTCAGAGCGTTTACTTATCTCGACTGTTTTCCCTGGTTTTGATTTGGATTGTTTCTGTTTTTTGACTCTCTGCCGCCTGCACTTTCGGATCTTGCTTTGGATTACGAACTTAGATTGTTTGCCACCTGCCACGAACTGTGAGTGTTTATCGTTTATGATTGATAGCTGCCTGCCCCGACCTCCGCCTGTTTACCGACTTACGATTATCGCTATTTCTCTGAAAGTACTGTCCGCTGTTGTGATACCGCACATGGATCCATGGATACATTTCAGCATGAATCATAATTGTATTCCAGCTTGCCATTTAAAACATCTAAGAAACTGAAAAAACATAAAATTTTTAATTTAATTGTAAATATAGAAACACAACATAAAACAGATTAATATAATATGTCAAATAAGCCTTTTAAAAAATGTTTTTGCAAGTTAAGGGTTAGAGTATGTAAAGTTTCTGTAAATAATCTTTTTCTAAAAAGCTCCATTCTTTGTAAAGTTCTACTAATATATGATGCACCTCATTTGTAACTATTTATTTTTCATGCCTAAAAATCTCTCTTAAGTGTGTTCATGGCACACATGCATGAAGGCGCTTCTTGCTCTGTCAGAGTGTCTCATGCTGGGTGAGGCTATGAGTCAGTGCTAATAAAATGAATGTGGGCTCAGATAGATAAATGCCCCTCTGCAGGTGCAGGACACACTACAGTTATACATTTACAGGTGCCTGTCACTGACATCACACAAATCGTGTATATATACACAGTGACATTCAGCTGCAGGAGCAAAGGACAGGAAGCCTGACTTAAACACAGGACTCAGAACCATTACACACCTTTGTTGTGGACTGTATTTAAATTTAGAACAGACTGAAACATGTGTTCCAGAGGTTTTGCCAAATGCCTGGGGATAACTTTGATCCCCCTTGCCATCCTATGTGTCCTCTGTAACATTCTTTTGTTTTTCCCTGGAGGGAAAGTGGCCGATAAGAGTGACTACATCACAGATGAAGTTTTCTACCTAGGAGGAATTATTGGATCTGGGGTGCTGGTAAGTTTGAATAAATCGTTTCACTGTTTTGCTTTTACGGGAAGTTCATAAGAACAAAATGTTTTCTTTCTGAGCAGAACAACTTTGTGTAATATTTTGTACAACCATTCTTAGGTAGATTGTGGCAATTCAATGTGACAATTTACATAGGTTTACAATTTATGCATAACTATCTACTTTCTGCTGGTTTCAAGAATGAAGTGAATTTTGTGGTAAATTTTGTTTATTGATTTAATATGCAGCACAGTTGCTTCTTTACAGTAAAAAACATGCAAAACTAAACATGCTTCACTTTTTGATTTGTTTAAGGGTTTTTGTTTTATTTACAGCAGAAAACATACTAAAGTAACATTATTGGCTCACCTTTGGTTAGATGATTTTTCCAGCTCTGGTCTTCTTGGGCCTGAAGAACAATGACTGCTGTGGCTGCTGTGGGAATGAAAGCTGCGGAAAACGATTTGCGGTGAGAAAACTCCCTTGAGCTTGACTCTACACACTACCACAGCCGAGGATTAGATGTCCACATGACATGTGACATTTTTACACCATTCCTCTGCACAATGATTGTGTTATTCCTGTCATCTGAGAATTCCCACCAGAAAAGGCAATTTTCCAATTAAATATTTAGAAAACACAGTCCTGCAGAAAATAGTGCCTTAATACAGTAAAGCTAAGAACAATTTAAAAACACAATTTTTCTGAAATTTCATTATACAAAATTGTCATACAAACAATTATACAAAATTCTGAAATTTAATTTAATTTAAAGTTGATCCGGTATCATATAGCTAATAGATGAGTTTACTTCCAGGCCTTGGGTCATTTTAACATTTATAAAAAGAATAACTTGTTTTCTTTTATTTATTTTATCTAGATGTTCGGCTCTATTATCTTTGCTGCAGTTGGAGTCGTGGGTGCCAGTTACTCTGTCATTGTGTCTGGTGTAGCCATTAACCACGGACCCAAATGTTTCATTAACGACACCAATGTCACGTACCCCTTTGAGAATGGGTATGTGTTTATTTTTAAACAAATTACATTAAGTAATAAAACAGAAAAAGTTTTTAGAGGATTTTTAGATTTAGTTTTTCTTTTCAGGGACTACCTGTCTAATCATTCGTTGTGGAATGCATGTCTGAAACCCTCGGGTATCGTCACATGGCACTTGACCCTGTTCTCTATCCTGCTGGTGGCGAGTCTGGTCCAGATCACTCTGTGTGTCTTCCAGGTGATCAACGGCCTAATTGGCACTATCTGTGGGGACTGCTGCGGCTGCTGTGGGGTACGTCTGAAACTCAGCACAATGGCCCTTACTGTCCAGAAACCTGGGGTTATATTTGCTTGACATGTTTAAAAGTTCAAATCTTGTGACAAAACTGAATTCATCACACTTCAACATTTGGACACATCTGCTTATACTTTATTATAAAAATATTTAATATTTTAAAATAATATTAAAATCAAAATTTTAAACTTAATGTAAGTAAGAGTATGGCAATTAGGTGGTAACAATCCTATATTTGCGCTTTTTCAAAGTGGCCACTGGCCACCCTTTAGATTACATTTTTGCACACAATTTCTCAACCAACTTTATAATGTGCATCATGGGATGCTTAAGTTTAAAATGAATGATGGAAAATTATCTCTTTAAAGACACTGCCAATTCTTGTTTATGTGGAACATGTATACATGTAGTTAGTTAGTTGATGTTAAAGTAACTTATTACCTTATTTCTACTCACAGGGCTCAGACTAAACTCCTCCGAATGGATCTGGATCACCAGTTTGACTGTTTAGTAAAAAATATTTGCATACTGTTTGTAATTGCCTTCATTTTTCAACTCATGATTTATATTTATTCTGTTTAGATGGGTTTGCTTGTTTGTTTATAATTGTTATATCTTTCATGCCTGTTGCATACAACATCTGCCTGATGGCTGGTAGCTTATGAAGGCTATATCTATCTATCTATCTATCTATATATATATATATCAGTGCTTGTAATGATGAAGGGGTTGTGCAAAATTTTTTATATATAATAAAAAATAATGTTTCATTTCATCACATGAAATTAGTTAATTAATACAATGACTTGACTATTTGAAACTTAATACAATCTTTAATTAAATAAAAATATTACCGATGTCACTGTCCCTGTTGTTACTCGAAGTTTTCCACTTCACTCAGCAAGATTTCACTCTAGGAAAAACAGGAAGCAGCAGAACAGATGATATGATGATCTGGAAACAGACGCCAGAGATTTCTGCTTTATAAACAACAGCTGCTCTGCTTCAGATGTTTTACATAATTTTTATGATCAAATATGCAGAGAGTAGGCAATGACGTGAGTGGGCATAAATTTAACTGACATGTTTCGATAAGAGTTCTTACATCATTTTATAACTTATTTGCAGGTAATTAAGAGAAGACTTTCTGGCTAAAGTAAATGTTTATTGTTCTGCCATTGGGATGTTGATCTGTTATCAGAGTTTTTATAAGGGGAATGTTGTTTTAAGGAGGCCTTAAAGCTTATATGTTTATACAGACATCATTAACTTCATGTGACTATGATGCATTTCACTGATAACCGATTTCCATTTTTTTAAGGTATCATAAACACAATCAAAATGATTATTTGGAAATTACTGAACACTATTTTCAAGCATGAACTAATAAGTGTGTGTGACATACGAGCTAAGTGTTTATTACATATTTATAAAATATAACTTATATATGTTTGAGTAGCTATATGAGTGACTAGAACCTGCTTATCCAGCATGTCTCTCTGTCAGCAGTGTGATGTTACCGCTTGTTTTCAAATCATAAATATGTGATTGGGCTAATTCTGAAACGTAAAAAACAAAACAAATGCATTGATTGCTTAATTTTTGGGTATATCTGTAGACCTATGGTTTAAGCAGATTTTATCAAACCTAGCATGCTTTGCTAGGTTTGTGTTGCATTTGCTCATAATTTAAAGTAACAAAATCAGACGTCCGGTTCCTGTCTGACTTGCTGCAAGTGGTTTGTGTTTGTGCTTAGCCTTGCTCTGACTCTTATTTCTCACTATTTTCTTATCTCATTACTTTTAGTGTCTAAGTTATTAACGTAACTTGTTTGTGTATTACTTACATCGTATTGAATTAACTAGATACAGCTAGCTTTTGATTGTTATTTCATCTCTTGCGTTTTTCATCTGCCCGAGTTTATCAAACAACTGCGGTAAGTAGGAATAACTCGTAAAATACGGTGAATTTTTGGCATAGTCTCCTGTTATTGTAACATGCACTGTTTGCCTACAGTGTAGCCTTCTCTGTCAGCACTAAGGGTTTTACATGTGATAAATGAAAATAGGGAAATAGTTAGGCTGACAGAGAGGATTTCAGAATTAGAAACACGCATCCAGACTTTACTTGAGTATAGTAAGAGTGATAGGGCTTTAGACCAGACTCTGGATGCGACTAGGTCAATACATTTTTCGGTTCCGGTCGCAGATCCCCGCAGCAGGGAAACTTTATGACTGTGAGACGGCATAGCCGCAGGACAAAACACTGCTCTTCAGTTTCAATTACAGTTTCAAACAGGTTCTCCCTACTCAGTGACGCACCCACTGAGAAACTTGTTGAAAGTGCCCTAGTTATCAGAGATTCTATTGTACGGAATGTGAAAATAGAGGCACCAGCCACCATAGTCAAATGCTTACCGGGAGCCAGAGCGCCCGACATTAAAGCAAATTTAAACGTGCTGGCTAAAGTAAAACGTAAATTCAGTAAGATTATTATACACGTCGGCAAAAATGATGTTCGTCTCCGTCAGTCGGAGATTACTAAAGATAATATTATAGAGGTGTGTGAACTTGCTAGTACAATGTCGAACACAGTTATATTCTCTGGCCCCGTCAAAATTATTTGATTATTTAATTATTTAATGAGTCAATCCCCCAAAATTATTGTTATAAGCATGAGCCTCGTCCCAAAGGCAAAGGGGGAGGTGTTGCTACACTTTATATGAATACATTTACAGCTGCCCAAAGATCTGGCTTTAGTTACAATTCTTTTGAAGTAATGGTGCTTAATATAGCTTCATCCGGGGTAAATAAGCAGACTCAGTCATTTCTACTGGCTACTGTCTACAGGCCACCAGGTTACCACACAGACTTTATTAAGGAATTTGCTGACTTTTTATCAGTAGTAGTACTAGCCACCGATCAAGTCTTAATTGTTGGTGATTTTAACATCCACGTGGATAATGAAAGAGATTAACCAAGGATAAAGTGTCATCTGCCTCTGACAGTTGTCAATACTATAAAAGTGGTGATTTTATGAATTTCTTTAATAACAAAATTGACACTGCAAGAGAAAAAAATTAACATGTAACTGTCTTGCAACTGTCATGCAACTTTCTTTGACACAAACAAATCAGATGGTGCATCATAACCTGCCCAAAGAGCAACTCCAGTCATTCTCTACTATAGATAGGGATAAAATGTCAAAAGTAATCATAGAATCTAAATTAACAACATGTATGCTTGTATATACCTACCAGGCTGCTGAAAGAGATGCTGCCTAAAATGATAGACCCTCTATATAGTATTATTAATACATCATTGGTGTTGGGATATGTCCCAAAACCTTACAAACTGGCTGTTATCAGACCGCTTATTAAAAAAACACAGCTTAATCCCAGGGAACTAGTAAACTACAGACCCATCTCAAATTTACCTTTTATCTCAGAAATACTGGAAAAGGTGGTGTCTTCACAGATATGCTCATTCCTGGAAAGAAATGCTATCTATGAGAATTTCTAGTCAGGATTCAGGCCATATCATAGTACAGAGACTTATCAGAGTAATGATCTGCTTTTGTCAGCCGATTGTGGCTGCATCTCTCTTCTAGTATTATTCAACCTATAATAAAGCCTGCTTTATTAGCCAAGAATCTAGGTGTCATTTTTGACAACAATTTGTTCTTTTAAAACCACATTTCCAATATTGCTAAAACTGCATTTTTCAGTTATAAATATAATCAAAACTACGACACATGCTCTTGATGCCAGACCCTGAAAAATTGATTCATGGATTTATGACATCAAGACTTTGCCGATGACACAACCGTAGTGGGTCTCATCAGCAAGAACAACGAGTCAGCATACAGAGAGGAGGTGCAACGGCTAACGGACTGGTGCAGAGCCAACAACCTGTCTCTGAACGTGGAAAAAACCAAAGAGATGGTTGTTGACTTCAGAAGAGCACACCATGACCACGCTCTGCTGAACATCGATGGCTCCTCTGTGGAGATTGTCAAGAGCACCAAGTTTCTTTGTGTTAAAATGGTGGAGAACCTCACCTGGTCGCTCAACACCAGCTCCATAACCAAGAAAGCCCAGCAGCGCTTATACTTTCTGAGAAGACTGAGGAAAGCACATCTTCCACCCCCCCATCCTCACTACATTCTACAGAGGGACCATCGAGAGCATCCTCTCCAGCTGCAACACTGCCTGGTTTGGGAATTGCACTGTCTCAAACCACAAGACTCTTCAGCTGAGAAGATCATCGGGGTCTCTCTTCCCTCCATCATGGACATATACACCTCATGCTGCATCCGCAAAGCCATTAGCATTGTGGATGACCCCACACACCCCTCCCATACACACTTTACCCTCCTACCGTCTGGCAGACGGTACCATAGCATTCGAACCCACACAAACAGACTGGGCATTAGCTTTTTCCCCCATGCCATCAGGCTCCTCAATAGTCAGAACGAACAAGTATGACCATATAAGACCAGTTTTGTCAACACTACACTGGCTGCCCGTCAAGCATCATATACATTTTAAAGTGCTAATTACCTACAAGGCCCTGAATGTTTTAGCTCCTCAATACTTAAGCGAGCTCCTCTCCTAATACAGTCCTTCACGTTCATTGCGATCTGAAAATTCTGGTCAACTGTTAGTACCCAGAATTTCCAAAACAAATGCTGGTGGTACTTCCTTCTTGTATTTGGCACCCAAACTTTGGAATAGTCTTCCCAGTGTTGTCCGGGAGGCAGATACATTATGTCAGTTTAAATCTAGATTAAAGACCCACCCCTTTAACCTAGCCTACACATAGTCATATGGATTTATTACTCACATCCCTTAAGGTATTATTAGGCTGCATTAATTAGGTAAACCGAAACTTGGGAAACTTCCCACAAGAATAGATGTACTGGCTCCACACTAAATCTGTCTGTCTTTCATTCGCCAAGGTTCTTTAGTCAGCTGGATCGTAACAGTTTCTGTTGGCATGATTTCTGCGTGCTCGACATGTTATCAAATATAATTGGAACCATCAGTTTTTTATCAAGAAATAACTTTAAATTATTATAATTAACTGTGTTCGTATCCAAGGCAGTTACAAATTGCAGATTTAACGTGCCAGAGGAGAACTGGCCCTCCCGTTCGAGCCTGGCTTCTCTCAAGTTTAATTTTCCATCTATACATCATTGAAGTTTTCGTTCCTTGCCACTGTCGCCCTGTTGGCTTGCTTTTTGGGAGACTGCTAATGTCTAACTTAGCTTAGGGTTTTGTAAATTGTAAATTTCTAATATTTTTATTGTATATATTTTATGTATGTATATATTCAACTTTTGCATGTTGTCTGTAGTTTAAGGTATGACTGCAAATCCCTTATACCCGTCCCATATGATGTGTAAGAACGCTATATAAGCTAGAACGCATGTCTTGCTTAATAATTTTGTGGTTTTATCAGTTCAGTCAAACCTTTATTTATAAACATACTATAAAGCTGGTATACCTAATTAGTCTTAATAATCTCACACATATTATTTGCTGTAATACCATTAACATGTCTGACATTTGTTCTGTGTTTTATTATTATTCATTTTTATGTAAAGTTGATTTGAAGCAATGTAACATTGTAAAAAGCGCTATATAAATAAAATTGAATTGAATTGAACACTTAACTGCTTTGTTAGCCTTCGCATACGGTGACAGGTATTTCTGATGTCCATCAATTTATTTAAATGTGTGGTAGTTATCATCTGTTAAAATGTTAGGCCATTTGTGGCAACGGAGGGATTTTTTTTCCCTTTCGGAGATTTTTCCCTTTCAGAGGGTTTTCATGCATCTGGGCACAAATTACAAATCCCACAATTTACTGTTTACCCTAAATTGTAGGCTTTTGTTGGAAAGTGACATGTGAAAATTTATGCTTTGCTTGCATTTTGTGTATTAACAATTCTAGCTGCCCCACATTCCCTTTTTGAATAATAAATACAGATGACTGCCACCTGCTGGTGCTCCTGCTCCACCTCCTCCACGCCAACAGAGGGAACCATCTCCTGAGTACTAGCGCTAATTCGGACTACATTTCCCATGGGCCCCATACCTGGGGCTGACTACTTCCTGTTTACTGCACCTGCACGCAATCAGCAGCCTATTTAAACCCTGGTCTAATGTTACTCTGTGAGATGTCTTGTTTTGCCACAGCTCAGTTTATGGTTTTCTGGTTGTTTGCTGCCTGTCTTTTGACCTTGTTTTGGATTACATTTTTGGATTGTTCGCTGCCTGCTTTGATCATTGCCTGTCTTCACGTTTATGATTTTGCCCTACCTCCATTGCTCTGTTTGCCAACTCTCAATTAAATACGCTGCAGATGGATCCTCACGACTCCGTTACAGATATTCATACCTGAAATGTAACAGGGTTGACACAAATTTTAATAAACACATTTTAATGATGTAACAAATTTGAATCTAAGTTGTAAAATTTACAAAAGAAAGAAACACTTAGGACATAAAGTCATGCTAATAAAACCACTTTATTCTTTAAAATGTTTGATTTCACTGACAATTTCTGAGATTTCAGAGGTTACAGCTCGAATCCACACGTATCACACTGCTTAAATGTTTCTCTGCTTGTTTTCTGAACTCTGCTTGTAATCTGAAAACCATCTCCATGCTAAAAGTGTAGTGCACTACATAACTCTGTCATAACCTGGTACAGATCCTCACACAGACTTAACTCTTGTATTGATTTCTATGAGATCTTTTTCGGTGATCAGAATATTTCCATCTCTTTTGCATGATGCAGATTCTGGAATATGATAGAAAATAAAATCATAAAAATGCACAGGTTGCTGCACAAGATTGAGTCCAACATTAAAGAAACCAACAGCTCCACCATGTGGTCTCTGTTTCTAACTGATTCTCTTCAATGTTACAGTGTGTCTCTGAACATGGTCATGTGGGTTTGAGTACAGCTTGTATTAGCTTGTTCTGACCACTCAGTTCTTACAAAGAACGTCATAAGCTCAGTTTGACCTACAGTTAGTCTTTCATCTTAAAATTTATTCCCACTTCCCAACCAGCTCTCCACAATCCTTCAATCCAACACACTTTCTACTTTCTATCTGTAAAGTAACCATTCACAAATGAGTTATAGTAAAGTGGGTTTATACACACATTTATGCTGTGAATATTAAACATGCAATACAAAAATTAGACCTGTGTAGATATTGAAAACAATTATATGTATATATATTAACTGAATGTCAACTGAGCTAATAAAATAAAAAGTGTTGGCTAATAAAATAAAAAATAATCCAGTTTGAATATTTCATCATCCAAATAAAAGCAAAATTATCTCTGGTACAGAAAACACTTAACTGTACTTAACACCTGAAGATACTGTGGAATATTGTTCATCTGGCAGGTGAAGGAAAACCATTAGATGGTGTGTGACCAGAGTGTCTTTCAGTCTCACAAACAAAGTGAAACCTTCAATTTCAAAATCCCCTGTGTACTGTAGTGCTTTGATAGTTAACAGTCCTAAAAAAGGCTGAAAACTATTTTTAAAAAGTTTATAGATTGATAAATACTAAACTGCAAACTAATTAAATGCACCAAATGCAAAAAGCTACATCAAAAGTAATTTCAGTATACAAATCAAGAATACTGTGGAAGTAAATAAAAACATACAGGATATAAAACTGCAGCATCATAAGCTTGTGACTAACTAAACTGGAATAAACATGAATATAACTTTAAAAACAAACTCAAACATTTCAGCGTTGGATATAAAGGTATGTAAATTTTATACATGTACACAGCTGCTGTTGATTTTGCATGATATATAAAATTAACTCTGCAACAAGCTGTTGGGTGAATCTTAAAAACCTGTGTAGTCACTTTTTGGCCTAAAATCAAGAAAATTATGAAAATGTTTTTACATTGTGAGACGTTTTTTTCATGACAACTAAGCATATTTCCCTCCCAAATCATAACATATGATTTTCATTATAGTAATGTGGGAAATAAAATACTGTGGTACTCTATTCTATTAAAATCAACAAAAAAACTGAAAGGGCACAACAAACACTAGCATGCGTAAAAACCTAACAACTGAAAAATACAATGTACAATTATTTTGGGGGGGAAGCAATCAGCTAAATTGTTATAAAAATTATGTCATGATGCAATATATTAATGGTTCATTTTCTTATTCTAATATAATTTCATGTATTTATTAAAAGATGAGCTACATTGAGCTTTTCTGGGTAAAATTTCCTAACACACAAGCACTGAAGAGTCTGTGTCGAAACATTATGAGGGAGACGGTTTGACAGCTAGCCGCTTCACTCCTGTTTCAATGTGTGATTGTTCTGCACACAAAAACAATCACAGTCATGTAATGCATGTATCCTACAACACATGCATCAGTCTTTGATGTGAGCATGCTTAGCATTATTTGTTTGCAGGGTAAACACTGTGGTAAGTTTTGTTCTTTGACATCATTACAAAAATACAGTGCGTGAGGGAACACAGTGTGATGCTTAGAAAGTGACTAATAGAAAAAGTTGATTGTAGGTGTATGTATGTGTATATATATATATACACATATATATATATATATATATATATATGTGTGTGTGTGTATATGTATATGTGTATGTGTATATATATATATATATATATATATATAGTTCAAAGTCTTTAGTCTTTGGTGTGAGTCTAGAGCCAGGTCAGGAAGGGCTCGCTCTTGTTCAGAACTGACTCCACGTCATTCAGGATAGGCATGAGGTCGGCCCCTTCCAGGGTCCCCAGATCCACATTGGTGCCAGGCATAGAGTCCAGGAAGTCTGGGAAACGGCTCTGCTGGGGGATGTTCATACTGACAGGCACAATGTTATCACCTGCAGGAAGGAACGCTGAAGATTAGTCAAGAAAATATATTTTATTAAAGACTATGAGCCTGTTCACTCTCAGCCATGTCAGCAGATTCTTTTTTAAAACATTAAATACATTTTTATAGTACAGCCTTCTAAAAGGACAACCCTAAAGCTCTGTAAAGTATCTTCTATTTGCCTAAGGTATCCGAATGTAAAAACAGTAATAGAATAATGAAACTGATCTTGCATCTGATCTTATCTTTCAGTATGCATATCTAGCTGGATATGATTATTTAAATATTTACTTTAAAAAAATTGTCCATTCAAGACCTGCTGCAGATAGAAAAGTGTTGACGATAAAGCAATAAGTATCTTTACACAACAACAGCATTTTAGGAGCAGAATAGCAAACTTTTAAAAACAGCTTTCAAAGTGCAAATTTTTAAAAACAATTCTTAAACAATTATTGTGTAAACTACAACACATGAATTTGTAAAAACAGAGACGTAACGAGCATGCATAATACTCAGTCTAAGACATTGCCAGCTACTGGCCTGGAATACATAATAGTGTTTTAAAAAACATTTCTGTTTTTAATACAGTGTTGTGTACCACAAATTACATCATGTTATCTGCTGTACCTGTGTCCATCTCTTCCATGTTCAGAAAGTCCTCAGGGGTGGTGGGAATGCTGTAACAGCCCATCCCGAGCCCGCTGTCTGTGCTCTGCTCTCGAGAGTGGTACGGCCCACTGTGGACACACACGGACACATATTACTCACAGAATCTGAATATATCTGCCATAGCACCACTGAGCTGATAAAGAGGACACTTGCCTGTTGAGGAAGGGGTCTGAGCTGCTGTTTGGCATATTGCCCTGCGTCATGGGAGAAGAACTGATGGACGGTGCAACAACGGCCATATTATCAGAGTCCATGGGCAGCTGTCGCAGCGCCACTTCCTGGAGAAATAAAGACAAACACTGTAACCTGACTGAATTCACAGAGCTCAAACTATCTTTAAATGCACCTTTTATTTGTCAGCAGTGTAGTATATATGACGTAGAGTGCACTACTAGGGATGGGTACCGAAACCCGGTACTTAATCGGTGCCGGTGCCTAATTATGAAAGACAGAAGTATCGATAAGCTCTGACGTTAACGGTTCTGCTGTCGGTAGTGGGGAAATTTAAAAAATTAATTTCCTATGTATTATTGCTAAATAAACATTACCTAGCATATTTTAATTTTAAAAGACCAGCCTTTTGTAATTTGCGCTAATATTCGTTATTCGCCTGCACTGCCATTATTTGCAATCTCACACACGAAATGTAGTCTGTTCTGCAGTACACAGAGCACACAACTTGAGAGAGCTTGCGCTTATGGAGTGACGATGACGGAAAGAGCCAAACGATCCAAAGTATGGTTACACTTCACCAGTGTGAACACGGACAATGCTCGTTGCAACAAGTGCAACAAGATTTTTGCTTGTTACGGTGGAAACACAAGCAATTTATCAAAACATCTAGCCAAAGTGCATTATGTGCAGAAAGAGAAATGCAAAGTTTTCGACTGCCTAGCTTCTACTTCATCATCCGCCTCCTCAGGTGTGTATGCTATGTTAAAATAATAACATAAACATCACATAAGGTTTTGTTTGTGTAATAGATATTTGCTCAAACATTGTTTGCTAAGCTATAGATAATTATTTTACATTTAAAAAATAAAGTTGTTATTTCTGTTCTCAATTTGTTTCGTTTTTTTAATTAAAAAAACACAACAAAAAGAACCGATAAGAGTACCGTTAAAGTACCGAATCGATAAGTGGTATCGATAGAAGCAGTAATACCGTTAGAACCTTAACGATACCCATCCCTATGCACTACTGGAAGCCAGACCTGACCTCCACAGGAAATGAAATTAACCCTTTTTATTATCTCAATGATAGTGATGCAACAAAACTGATAATCGTGGACACACTGGGCCGAAATGCAAAATTGTATATTTTAAATTAGACTTTGTTCTAAATAAGAGTGTGTTCACAACAGCTGAACAGCTGCAAGTATTCGCAGTGGAAAATGTTCAGTACCTGAAACTGATGTTTGACTCTGTTTAATAACTGATTTTTTTCACCTGTGGTCTCTATAAACACATGCAAATGACGTGCACACAAAAAGCAAGCAGAGTCAGAAATGTTGAATATAAACACACGTTGTGTGAGGTCTGTCTGCTTTAGTAAACTGGCCTGCTGGTGTTTTCCTAAAACTTAAAACTTGTTTTAATCATCTGTATAAACCTGAGCTTTGATTTATGTAGCCTCTAGCCTAAACACACACTCGTGCATCACTGGGTGTCATCAAATTTCACTACACTAAAGGTGTTATTGAATTTCAGTAGACACTTACGGCAGGACTGACTTAAGGTCTTAAGAAACCCCCTTTCTTTGTTTCTCATGTCAACAGGTAAGGATTTTAAAGACTACCCAGCTAACAATCTTAGGTTGTAAGAATGTTTCCCTAATGTTTCCATTAAGTGACAAAAACATTAAAAATGCTATTTTTAAAGTTTTAGGAACATTCAAAATGAGTTATTTATTTCAAACTTTGTGCATTTGACTGAATTTACACTATCTGAGTCAATTCCAGCGTTACCCGATCCAGACTCACTCCAGGTATTTCCAAAGGAGGTGGAAATTATTCCACTTAAAAGGAGGTGGAAAAAAACCACTTAAAACTACCATTACAAGATAATGTTATTATGAAGATGGAAATTAAGACTTTGGATTTTAAAATATCAAATAAAAAACTCAGAATATGACTGTGTGACATGCTTGTTTGTGAGCAGGTAATGTAGTAATTCACTTTTTTTGGGAGAGGTTAAAGACTCTCGTGACCATATCAGTGGAAGATGGGTCAATATTATGGTTAGCATATGCCAGTTAGCCCCTGCTGGCAAATGCAATTACACTATCTGGCTCATAAAATATATTACTCCCTTGAAAATGACTAAAACAACATTACTGATGCTGCAATGAGGTCAGTCCAGTTAGCCAAAATAACATTGATGCACATTGAGGAATTTATTTTGTAAATGTGTTTCCATTATGGTTGTAGATATCTTCGATCAGATAAAACAATTTTGTCCAACTTAATTGAGGGCATGCGTTTTTATCCGCATTTTTAGCATTTATGCAATATCCTAAAATGCACAAAAAATTTATAGAAACATGGCTAATGACTGTGAGACATGGCTGTGAGTTATTATGATTGTTCAAAAGCATACACAATAAGTCTGTGGTGCTTATAAAACACTCTTGCTTGTTTGTGCACGTTCACCAGCCAGCATAACATAATCAGTGCCTTAAACAATGGTGTGAGTTTGGGGTGTGACCATTTGTCGATGACCAATGACGGTGTTAAGAAAATTGTGTAAAGTGAGTATTTTTGTCCAGCACACGCTCACCTGTCTCATGAGCTCTTCCTGTCTCCTCTGAATGCGCTCTCGCTCCATCTGGATGCGCTGCAGACGGATCTTTTGCTGGTGCTGCTGAGCGCTCATGTTTATCATGGCAGGCTGAGGGGTCTGCTGCTGAGAGCCCAGAGTCTGGGCCTGTGTCTGTTGCAGGTGCTGCTGATGAGCTTGCTGGTTCATCACTGCAGGAAACACACAACAAACATGCTTTTACATTACAGCAGTAAGACTGAGCAGATACATGGACCATGGCTATAAAAATGGCACAACTTTCATGATCTGACAAGCTCAATATAGCCATTGGCTATATTACGTTAATAATCTAGTCTGAGTGAATGCTTCTTGGGCAGAATAAGCATAAGGGTTAGCTTGCTGGTTAGCATAGCTTAGTTAGCCCCTGCTGGTACATGCTGCAATTAAAAAGCACAAAATTTCTTAAATCTGTGAGATCTGATAAAACAAAAATCCTTCTGTCAACTCTGACCCTACGGAACTTGGCAGAATCATTAAAAGACAGAGGACTATTATTATTCAATGGTTAGAGCTCTGCCAGCATCGAAAAACTAAATCTACATTCCAATGCTAGTGCCAAACCATTAAAACCAAAATGTTGGAAAATGTGATTTAAAAAAAGAGCAAAATTCCCTTAAAGGTTCATCTGAGTTTCAGATGGCACATTTGGCTTAAAACATTGGGTTGCTTTTCACTAAAATAGGTGTATGTGGAAACACATATACATTTTCTTTGTAAAAACTCATAAGTGCTTTATATGGTGTAGCATTAAACTAATCCTTTTTGAGCGTGAAAAGTTGTGCAGTTTATGCTGAGATTTATGCTGAGTCAATAGTCTAGATTAGTCAAGATAGTGTTTCACGAGGAAATGCAGGTCATAATCTTAATGCCAAAAGCACACAAGAGTGAAATGCTGTACACACACACTGACTCAACACAGCTAAGAGTGCAACACCAGCTGTGTGTTTACTGAGATGAGGGAAAACTATAAATCACTGCAAACTGCAAATGTGAGCAGGAAAAAGTTAAACTGACCTATTCTCTTCAGATCTCTGTAGTGTGAATGTAGGTGAAACGGCCACATATGACCAAATACTGTATAACGTTTAACTAAAAAGAAAAATTTGATGGTGGCTTGACAAACTTGCCTGAACGTTTAAAATAATTTCATAAAATTTAAAGCTTAGGCCTTTCGATTGCCAAGTGTTTTAGCATGTTCTAGGTGGTTTCTAGAGTGAACTAGGTGGTTGCTAGGGTGGTTGACAGGCAGTTATACTGACACATACATACTGTATGATCAATCCATAAATCAACCAATGACAGTATTCAAACATCATACCTGCTGTGCTCATATAATGTACAGTAGTAGATCTCTGAATGAAGACGAACTGTTCTGGTCTGTGAAAAAAGCTGTCGTGTTTTAAGTGTGAAAAATAAGGCTTTACTTAAAGAATGCCACACTTTCAGACGTGACCTTCCACAGATTTACATGACTCAGCAAATGGTTTTGATCACCACAAATGTATTACTAATCGCAGTTGTTTTTAAAATTGTGACAGGAATCAAGCAAAATGACTCCACACCAAGAAAGTGTTGAGATGATAGAAATGAGTGTCTTGCACAAATACACACACACACACACACACACACAAACACAATTGTCCTGCTCTTGGATTATTGGGCAATTATTTCTTAAATACAAAGAGCACATTAGCTAATCTTTTAACCTTTACCCAAACCTTAGCGAGAAAAACACCACATTTTTCTTTGGATCTAAGGTCTAGAATAATGAGAATTACTCTTATGTGATCAGGGAACATTTCACTGTGACTGTTGAAGTCAAATAAGTGTAACTTGTTTTGTGTAACTTGTTGTATAAGCAAGATGCTATTCACAATTTACAATGGAATGGGTCTTCAGATGCATTTTTAAAAGCTTAACTTGGCATGCTAACTGAAATAACACAGTACAAATCACCAATATGATGCTAGAGTGAACACTGCATTGCTTTTCAGTTGGTAAAGTGTTATGGGTGGCTGCCTGCCTAATGGCTTAAGTCCAAAGATCTTATGGGAAGTCTATTGGATTTTCATTTTATAATCCTTTATTTTTCTAAATGATTTGTTTTAAGATTAATAGCACAGCTTACACCCCGCAAGATTTAAGATCATTCATGTGTGTAGCAAAACCAAGTTACACGGAAAGCTTAGTGTTGGTTCAAACCTCTAACTGAACAACTGTAATACTGATGCAATAAACTCTATATAGAGAGATACACTCAATCGCTACAGTCATTATTCAGACAAGCTAAAGACATCCACTGCCCTCTGCACAGGAAGACAACAAATGAACAATCGGAGTAATAAACCTCTATAAACTGTCTAAACACACCACAAAACTGTTTGTATAAAGACTGTAGAGGCCAGCATTAAAATCTACAACTGAAACTTTAAAGAAACTGATAGTTGCCATGGTCTGCTTTCTTTATGAGATTATCAAATGTTTATTTACATCAAAAAGATTTTCAAATCTGAGTTTTATGGAGGAGGATTTGGCAAGCATGGGATGAAGGTTGAAACACTGCCTTTTATGGTTAGATAAAAAGAGCTAACATTGTCCATCACTCATCCTCATCAGATGAACCACAGAAGCACTGGCTTTAGTCCAACACATACGATTGTCAAAACATCACCAAGTGTGTTATTCCAAACACTTACCAAAAATACAAACAGGAAATATTATTATTTTTTATATTTTTATAATTCCTGTTATTCACAAAAAAAGCAGTACAGTATCTAAGTACAGTACCTTAATACAAGTATCTAAGACAATTAACAATACAATAAAATGTCATATATAGTATATTTTATATAAAAATACTGCATTATATATACTGCAATAGAAGTACTGATTAAGTGATCAGCTGAACCAAATATTATTTAATGGGGAAACGTATAGAAACACATCACTCTAGGTCATCACTATCCTCTTGCAAAAGAACCAGCTGGATAGCAAAAACAGTGCTAGCGGAACCTCAAAAGTAAGTGGAATCAAATAATAACTGTTACCTATGCCAAAAGAGTTGAAAATAAAACATTTTAGTGAGAAAAGAAAGGTTCTATTTTGGCTTTACTTAGCAGAAGGACACAGTGAGCGTCAGGTTGCTTCCATCCTTAAAATTTCGAAGACAGCGGTTCATAAAAACATGCTACACACATTAGGGACAATAAAACTACAGAACGGTAAAGGGCAAAAATGACTCTACACTAAACAAGACGACTACCAACTCAAATATACCAATTTAAATATCAGTCAAAAACCATAGGATGACATCAAGTGACCAATAAAAACAATACAGTGTTTCCCATTCGTTAACTGCGGCCCGCCACAGTATAATTTGCCCCGCCACAGTTTTAAAATGAACCGGAAATTTTTGTACACTTCTTGAAATAAAGATTTCTAACTCTGTGTTTTGCACTATTGATTCGGCAAATCATCTGTCACTCAAGGTACGTTCACACCGGACGCGACTTGCGCGAATAAAACGCGCTATTCGCACATAGTTGAACGCTTGAACATTTGAGTTTACTCGCGCCATTCGCGCGTGCAAACCACTTCACAACAGACGCGAATTCGCGTCATGGGAGGGGCTTCTGCCGCCTGGCCGCCAGTCTGTTCGTTGCGAAATGACTGACATGGATTTGGTTGAGAAAGTAGCTGCGCTTTATTTATTGTGAAAGGCTGAAAAACGTCTTAAAGTTGTTCAGCGTCGTTTCTGGGTCCATCAGATCCTTCAGAGGCGCACACAGCTTGGTTAGTTCCTGATTGGTTACCGCGGCGCGGAATTTCGCCAAAGTTCAGATTTTTCAACTCACGCACGGCAAACGCTTGAAACGCTCAATGCGCGCCGCTTCATTCGCGCGTTGCGCGCCGCAGGATGGCTATTCGCGTCTTTGCATTGRCTTAACATGTAAATCACTCGCGCTTGCCGCTTCATTCGCGTCCGGTGTAAACGCACCATCAGTCAGTAAGACCCCCGTCCCTATTCCCGCTTCAGCTGTCTCGCTTTACACATACGCACATACGCAGGCGTGGGCGCGAACTGGAACCACGAACTTGGCTGCATCAAGTTATTTTGGAAACACATAACTTACATCTGGGCATTTTGAGGACACATTCATATCTATGCAACCAATAATTAAATTACTACTAGAGGACAAAATTGTTTACATAACCACAAAATTCTTTCATAGATCTAGTCACTTAATTTTTTCTCTCAAAATGCCCCAGATTGATGCATTTAACTTTAAAATGTGCAAAATTTTATGGGGGGCATGCCCCCGGACCCCCCTAGAGGCCCAGAGGTCCACCCACCACAGTCTCACAAAATCCTGTGGGAAACACTGCAATAGCAAATGGCAGCTGGGGTGAAGTGCAAGGCGAAGGCTAAAGTCATGTAAAGCTAGATTAAAGCCCTTCATCAATGAGAAGCAAAGAAAAACCAGGCTGAAGTTTTCAAAGACCATAAGGATTGGACTGAAGAGGACTAAAGTCCAATTTTCAGATTTGCGAAGAGCACATTAATCAAGCCATATACAAGGTTGTCCTGGAAAAAAAACGTTCTTCTTTCTGCTCCGACAATGTTCCCTAACTGAGGATTGTTTTTTCCAGCAGGACAATCCTCCATGCCACACAGCCAGGTCAATCAAGGTTTGGATGGAGGATCACCAGTTCAAGACCCTGTCATGGCCAGCCCAATCTCCAGAACTGAACCCCATTGAAAACCTCAGGAATGTAATCAAAAGGAAAACAGATTGTCAAAAACCATGAAACAAAGCAGAGCTGTTTGAATTTTTGCACCAGGAATGGACAAAATATCACCCAAAAGCAATGTGAAAGACTAGGTAGAGAGCATGCCAAGACGCATGAAAGCTCAGATTAATTATTTGGTTATTCCACCAAATATTGATTTTTGAACTGGAATAAAGTTAAAACATTAGTATTTTGTTGTTTCAAAATTGGAAAGAACTTTTCTCTTTGAATTATTTAAGGTCTGAAGAGAGAGAGAGAGAGAGAGAGAAAGGACTTCATTTCTGAACCCCTACCAACAATAAGTTCTCTTTTAGTCAGTCATGTTCAACGTTACGTCAACGTACTCACATATGGGGTTTCACTTGAGAGCCCTATCAGGTTTTATAGGCAGTAGAAAAACACCCAATAAACATAAGCCCCAGAGGAATATAACAATGAGCACTAGACAAAAAGACGTGCAGGCAGAGTCACACCTACCCGGAAGCGGGTATATAAAGCCGGTTCCCCTCAGTGCTTCGGCAGTCTGGGTTCTAAAGAGTATTATTTCCCTCTCTAAAAGAAATGTCAAATACGGCTGGACATTTAGTTCTTTGGGGCCGCACAGGAATCCCATTCCTGCCCCAGAATCTTTCTTCCCGGAGGTGCATGAGGAGGTTCAGAATTCATGGAAGGCACCTTTTATTGTCCGAAGCCACATCCCCGCCTCCTCCTCCTGGAGATCCCACCGGTGGAGTGTGCAATTGCGATGCACCTGTGTTGTTTGGACATTGCTATGGGCCAGGGTGCACTTACAATAAGTGTCTAGGCATGCTGTTGTGACAACAGATGCCTCCAAGGCCAGGTAGCTCATCAGCACTATGTTGTGTTGTGTCTTCTGATCACAACTTCTACAGCACTGTGATTATAAAAAAAACGAAGCTGAGCATGTAGACTGAATGAACACTGGTAAACTGAAGCTTACTATATCACATTCTATATGAGATTAGTCAGATATCCAAGATGCACAATTTAAATGTAATATTACATTTGCATTTATCATACTCTCATTAGAAAAGCACAAATTTAAATCTACAGTAACACATTAACACATAAATTCCTAAATGTTGTTGTTAGTCATTGACATATCAGAACAAATGAACCACAAATCATCTTCTAGACTCATTAAGCTACTGGGCTGATTGGACAACAGTCTAGAAGGCGCTACTCACCCACATGTGGGTCCAGCCGTGAGGTGCTTTGGGTTTTGTGGTCAATGAAGTATGTTTCTCCCTGAGGGGTGACGGCCAGCTCCCAACCCTTGGGCAAATCTTTTGTTTAGCAATAGTACAACAGCTAGAGATCATCCAGCAGCCTGATTAGTGCTCCTGAGTCATGACCAGAGAAGTGTACTTGACATGGGCTGAGCGATATGGCTTAAAACTGTATCGCGATATCAGTGTTTCATATCGGTCGATAATTATTGATATTTTTTATGACCCAATTAAAATAAGGACCAGGAGAAAAATATATTACATTTAAACGTTTTAATTTTAAACTTAACCTTCCTCTGATT
>JAZGTJ010007116.1:0-23508 GCA_036877575.1 Botia almorhae
CATTGTTAAAACTAAATGAAACAAGGTAATTAGCTTGTTACAATTAAAGTGACTCGACTGGATAAATTGTAATCACCCGAAATGAAGTTAGGCTTCCCTGCAGGATCGGCCAGCCAGCTGAGCAGCCTCATTTGCATAATTAAAATATACAAATGATAATGGATTTTGTACTCAATATCCAGCGGCTGTAAATCCAGAGAAATATGAATATTACAATAACAACACAACTGCCTTGAGGTAAACGCGGGATGATGTTCCTATAGCGTCGCGTTTCTCCTGCCTTCCCCTCGCGCGCTCAGCCGCGGGGCAGCGGGACGAGTCTGGCTATGTGAGCGGAGCTACCAATTGAAAACCGGAGTGATAAAATAGATGAAAAACATTCAAAAGTGATATTAGTTAATAATGCCTTTGGTGGAGTCACGGGGTGGAGAAAGAGAGAGAGAGATACGTGGACCAATTACATCAGCAAATTGTCAGCGGCATGTCCTCGTAGCTTTGCTCTACCTCAAGGGAAGCCTTTTGTCTGATTACACGAAATTGGGATTGAATTAAACATCTGAAAGGATTGTCCTAAAACGAACCCGAATGAAATTAGACTCTCTCTCTCTCTTTGCTGCGAGCGAAGAGAGGCTGAAAGAGAGAGCGGAAACATTTTCTGAGGGACAATATCATGAAATAAGGTTTTCGTTCCGCTTTGCATTTGTCATTAAAGTGCGCAGTGTTGCCTCCAAACAGGTGCGTTCACTGCTGGCCCGTGTGTTCACTTCCTCTCTCTGTGTGTCTTTCATGGATTGGACTGCGGTCTGATGTCATGTGTAGGAATGCCAAGTGGAATAAATTGAGAGAATCAATCTGCAGAACACAGCATCAGAAACATCTTTTCAAAGAAACATCACGCCTGGAAATTGAGAAAAAACACAAGGGGTTTGTCTTTGTATAGGATACTGGGGGGGGGACAAAAGTATTGTCTATGTTGCATGTCAGTGTAGAACAACTGGAATAGGTGATTTTTCAGATTTTCAAAGGGGACAAATTGTGGGACCATGTTTAGCAGAAGCAACTTTAACCAAACTGTTGAGTGTTTCAGAGAGCAACAGTCTCTATGATTATGACTGTGTATATAAAGCGTGACAAACTTTCATCAGCAGAGGTCAAATCAAAACCATATGAAAGGGGCTGTCAAACACTGAGAAGGATTGTCACCAAACAACACAGAACTACTGCAGCAAAAGTGACAGCACAACTCATTATCAATTCTAAAGACACAAAAACAGTTCAAAGATAACTTCACAAAGACACAAACGCTAAATGGGAAAACATGGTGTCATGATCAAAACAGCTGAAGACTGGAATAAGTGATATGATCTGATGAATTTACATTATTCCCAGTAGTAGGGCAGGTTTATGTATGGAGAACCCCTAATGAAGCATACAACTCAGACTGTCTGGTTTCAGCTGCCAAACATGGAGGTGGATCTGTGATGATTTAGCCATATCTTTGTATTCTGCTGGTTCTTCTGAAGATTCTTGATCATCTATTTCTCTGGTGTTTACAGTATTTTGTCTAACCCCTGTATATATCCAGTACATGTATTGCAGATTTGTCAGCTGCATATTCATAAGGCAAATGTCCTGTTTCACTACTTTTTAAATTGGCTCTAAAGATCTGGTGGCTGTGGAGGTCATCTGAGTACATGTTGAACATGTACTGAACATGTGTCATGTTCATAAGTTCTGTCTGATATGATCTGAGCTCTGTGACATGTGGCCTGTCACAGGTAGGGTGTGGAGTTTAAACAATGCTTCACTGGTAAGCTACTAAATGAGACTCATCAGACCAGACACTGTTTTTCCAGTCTTATATTGGTGAGCCAGTGCCCACTGTAGACTCTCTTATGTGTTCTTAGCTGACAGGTGGGCCACTCACTGTAAAGTATTGCTGCTAAAGGCCATTTGCTTTAAGTTTTGACATGTGTGTTCACTGACCCTTCTCTGTAAACCCAGCAGATGATTGTGGGTGAAATCCCAGAAGATTCGTTTCTTAAACATTCAAACTTACACAAACATCCATCAAAGTCTCTTAAATCACCTTTTCCTTCATTCTGTTGTTGTCTACATAACTATAGCAAAACATATTGAAGCATTTTCTTCTTCCGTTAAAACTCAATTTATTTTGGTAGACTAAACATGCTTAGTTTCATTTTTTTATTTGCATTTAACAGACTGGTAATCAGTGCTTTAGAGGTCCAGTACAAAACAGTGGACAAATCTATTCCTGAAGCAACACTCACCAATACAGTCTATCTGTAATCTTTCATGAAACCCTAGATCTGGACAAGCCCCTCCCATTTTAAACATCTATAACTGTTCATGTGTGTCCACTGTCATACTGTATTGTGTAACATCTTGTAATTGTTGTGTGTGATTGTGTGTATGTGTGCATCTGAAGTGCTAAATGGCTTTTCTATGGCACATCAGTGCAGTATGGACCAGAGCTGTAAGTAAATAATTTGCAGTAATCAAAGTTAATGGAACCCAATGGGAGAGACTTATGCTATTGCAATAATCTCATTTAGCAGACAGCAGATTCAGTGGATAAGTGGGCATAAGTAAAACTGAATCCCCCCGTTCAATTACAGCACTGTTTACTCTCCACATGAGCAAACACAGGTCACATGTACCTCTTACAACCTGGAAACACTCTTGTGTAGTGAGGACTCAACATCTGTGTGCTCAGTTTCCTCAGCTGGTTTGCAAAATCATTTGTCAAAACGAAGCTGTTACGGTGAGCCGGTAGTGTTTGTAATGAGAAACAACAACGGAAGGCGGACTTGAGAGGCGGATGTCACTGCCTGGACACAGACTTGAGAGGTGGACGCAGCCGCCTGGACACAGACTTCAGAGGCGGACGCAGCCGCCTGGACAGGAACTTGACTGACTTGACAGGCGGACGCTTCCGCCGGAACGCAGGCTTGACTGGTGGTCGTTCCCCGAGCCCAACAGAGACTCAGACAGGCTGGCTCTCAAGTCGGCGAGCTCCGTCGCTACCGCTTTCAGGAAGGCCCATGGGTCGGAGAAGCCACTCGCCAACACCAGTTCCTCCTGGACCGGAGCGAAAGAAGCAGCCACCTCCTCCACAGCCGCAGCCACCTCCTCCACAGCCGCAGCCACCTCCTCCACAGCCGCAGCCACCTCCTCCACAGCCGCAGCCACCTCCTCCACAGCCGCAGCCAGCTCGCACCCCTGAACGGGCCTCTCCAGTTCTGGCTTCGTTACAGAAGCAAATCTAAAATCACTTTTATTTTTTTATTTTAACTTGAGCTGCAATATGAAAATGCCAATAATCATCTGGGTAAATCAATTGCACTGTACTTTTATTCAGATCACAAGAGATTTAGCTTTAGTTTAAAACAATTTTTACATATGATAACTAATATTTACATATTCTGACACCACAAGATTATTGTTGACTTTCTCCTTCAATGTTGTCAAAGTAATAGCTTAGTAAAGTACTAGCAAAACTCTCCTCAACAGCCCTCAAACCTTGATTTATTCATGTTCAAGCTGTTATATTTAGAGATTTTTCAATAATCTCTCATTCTAAGTATGAGCCATAATTATAAAAAAACATTCATGTTTTACAGGCATAATATAATGCAGCTCTTTACACAGTCCACACAGGCCATTAATACAAACTAAACAGCAAAACTGAAGCATTTAGAAACCTTTCTGCTCACGTTTCTTTGAACTCTTTTATAGCTGAAGGTTCTCAGTTATGCTTTTATTAAGTGTCTCTAATGCTGCTTCTATCATTTCCTAGAAAAACAACAGTGAAAAAATAAGTCAATTGTTATCATAGAGCTTAGATAAATTGGTTTAAAACATTGATGAGAAACATTTGAGATTATAAAATTTCTTGAGACATTTGATCTCAGGAACCTGACCACAGTTTCAGACATTGCTGAGATTTCTTATAAAACTCAAGAACACATGATTTTACTGTGTGCTTAATGTGTGGTTATGACACAACCATGTGACCTTTAACATATGACTGCCCATATTTGCAAATAATGACCTATTCTGCATTCACTTACTTGGTCCACCTTTTCACTAGTAAACAGATGTTAGCCAATGATAACATTTTTGTTTATTTCAAGAATTAGCGATAGATGAGAAAACTTTGACCAACTTCCCCCCAGCTGCTGTCAAAATCATAGTAAAATGTTCCATAAACCCTAAAAGTGTAAGATATTAAGCAGGTTTATTTTTACTTACCATCACCCTTCAAACAGACAGTAACGACGGCTGGAAGATTTTCATCTGTGAATCAAATACGAGTGAGTGGGTGATTTTAATCAAGCAGAGCACTACTGAGTGAAACTCCAGAGGTTTAACAGATGCCCAGCAGGTGTCATGGAGCACCATTAGTAATATGAAGGGTGGATGAGATGATTAAATGTTATTTAAAGAAAGGACAAGAGAAGATGAAATCGTTTCAGTAAAGAGGGTTCGGGGTGGGAGGGGCTTCTCCTCCTTTCACTTGCATTTAAACATAAAAGATGTTTGTTTAACACCGTCTCATTGCTTTGACCTCTCTCATTAAAATCTGATGTCCCCTCCCACACACCAGGAGCTTCATTTAAATAACTACAGGCCCAGTTCGATGGGAAATTAAATAGTGATTATTTAAGTGGGTGATAGGCAGAAGCAGTGACAGCAGGAAGGGGTGTTTTGAACCCCTCGAGACCTGCTGTAGTTACACTTATTATGCTAATAATGACACACAAGATGATGCATGTTTGAAAACTGTGATGTGTAAGGAAGTGTATTCACAAAGATGCACGTTTTAACTTTAATAATAATAACTTTTTAAATTATTTTTTCATTTAAAGACTCTTTAAACTCTTCAAATTAAAATGTTAAATTTGGCTTTTAAATCATGTTTATTATTTGTGTTTTGGGCCTCAAATGCCCCGATGAGGTATGTGTTAAAATAATATTTTGAAACTAAATGCTTTTGTGATGTTTCTGTGAGAAGCATGTGTCTTAGACTCATCTTTGTTTTTACAGTAGAAATGCCATTTTTCGGTGATTTTCATCTAATGCAGCAACATTGTAACATTGTTTGTGTGTTGAAGATCAATTTGATTACAAACATTAATGGCAAAACAGTGTTTAAAGAACAATATAATAAATACAAACACATGTTGATGTACAGTGCAGTCTGTAAGGATTCAGAAAGATAAGTGCGACCCCTGAGGTCCCCGTTCAGCTGAAGGATGGAGTGAAATCAAAAATTCACACGTGATCTCTGACCCTGAGCAACAGCAAATGGAAGGCAGCATATGTGCTCATGCAGTAAACGCACTGCTCTCTGTGGTCACTTCTGAGTCACTCAAAACACTTACTGGGCTCTCACCAAACCCTGGACTCCTTTATGACCTCACCCAGCGACAGTCCCCTAGGGGGTAATTATTTAGGGGCCATGTATGGCCTCTTATCCTGGTAAGAGGGGATGGTATCATGGTATAAGTAATTTTCTATCACAGAACAGGACAAAGTTATTATGCTAAAAATAAAGTTAATTACATACAGCAAATGAATAAGTTTGACATAAAACAAGACAAAAACAACTTCACGCTTGTGATAAAAACAAAAGACTCAAACAAAAATGGTAAAATGTTCAGCTCAGATTCACAGTTCTTATTGAATAAAGTATTATAAAGTAGCTGATACACATAGAACTGTAAATGTAAACTGTAACCAACCCATTATAACGTCTAACATTCTTTTTCCTATTTGACTTGTTTGGCACATCCAGCTCTGTATTTTTCCTGAATTTTTTTATTTTTCATTATAAGGCAGCTAAATCTTTACCAGCTAACAAATTTTGCACTGTCGCATGAACTAAATACTCTTTGTAATCTGATGTATACATTTATATGCAAGCTTATTACACATATGGGAATAACTAACTACAATTAGTGGCATTGCTAACTAATTATCATTTTTCAGTGATAACAGCATCTTATTTCTTTCTCAGCTAGTCACAACGGTTTTACAGCCGAGCAGGCTCTCTCTGTCTGTCTCTCTCTCTCTCTCTCTCTCTCTCTCTTTCTCTCTCATATCTCATATCTCTCTCTCAAGCAGGTAGTCTGATTTATTTTGGTGAATCAGTCTGGATGTTTCATTTAAATGCACCCATTTATTTGACTTCCACAGATTCCACACACCATTCTGTATCTTCTTACTTTTAGAGCGATATACCAAAAATATTATGCTACCTATAATATTTGTACAATTTTGCAAATGAATACAATATTTAGTTAAATGGTATGGTTCACTGTGTTCGGAAATGTACCGTGCTTTCCATTTTAATTGACAGTATTACTGGTGTAAACTGACTGTCTTTCAAATTAACGGAGATGCACATTTTTTTTTATTTAATTTTAAAAATGTGTTATTTAACCAGATAAGTACTGTGTCCTTGTACTAGTATTTTATGGTACAAAACCAAGCAGGCTTATATATCATACAACTTTATATAATGAGTCAAATAATTAAATTTAACCATAGCTATAATATAGTTGTAAGGGTTTTCTAATAATACAATTTACTTGTAGTGCAGCATAGCATGACTGTAGTTTAAGTCCAATAAAAGTTTTCGCTTCCAACTAAATTATATTTTGAAGGTGAAAAATGTTTTTGAGATTCCTGTCTCAGACGGCAATGTAAAACTTGATGGTTCAGAGCAAAAGAAAACACAAGAAGTTTAGCACCCTTTACAGCATCTGTTTGTCTCTCTCAGCATGATTTTTCACTGACCCTGAGAAGAAAATGTCCACAACCGGCAAATTAAAAATCCATTTGTTGAACAAGTACATCTCACTTACAAAGAAGAGCGGGGATCTGTTTGGAGGAATAATATGACATGTGTGCTAATAGCACGGTTTGTACAACTGCCATCTGTCTGAGAGAAAGGTCAGAGAGAGATGGCAGGCGCGTGGCAGGTGATGGAGAGCACAAGTGAAAACGGGGAGGAGGGGAGAAAAAAAACAAGTAAAATGTACAGCGACGGATGAGGGGCACTGTGACATCATATGAATGTCATAACTGAGCGGCACTAAATCGCGAGGCCCACTTTCGATGTGTCAATAAACAAGTTCAAGGTGACACGGCGGATCAATACAGCGCGACAAGAACCATCCGCCAAATTTACTGCGCTGTAATTGGGTGCAAAATGACTCAACTCAACCTTCACATGGCAGAAAAAATGAAAGAAATGAGCATCCCACGTCGCCCCCGGCAACAGTTTGTACACGTCACATATGCCTTTAGGTGCCATTGGAAGACAACAATGGATTTTGTTTTGCAATTTGTGTGTATAAAAGACAATAGAACAGCAGGTAGGGAGGGTATATATGTGTGTGTTCAGAGGCGTTCATACAGCTATTCCTCACACATAGTTTTAGAGGACTTGACATATAGTGCATTTATGGTGATTTGATTGTGTTTTTGTCCTTTTCAGGGCTTGACACACATGGTCACTATATTAACTGTTGCTTGTAAACAGTTATAAAAACTTATTTGAAAGTTCCGTTTGTGTTCCGGTGAAGAAATTGCACAAGAGTCTTATGCAATAATAAATAAGAATTACTGTCATTATTTCTTACACTATTTTCCCTCGAAACAGCACAAACCAAACATTCTAATAACCAAAAATGAAGATATAGAATTCAGACACACAAGAAGTAATTGCAAAATGAAACTGTATCAAAACAAATCCATACTGGTATTGACAAAAAGCTGCCATGCTGTATGAGGTAATCATAACTCCTCATTCACAGTCCTGCTATCATGTGGAGCAGGTATACAGACGGGGCGCTAACGAGATGACTGTAATTGATTTTTGGGGGAATAGAGTCATTAACCTCAAATATCAGCACCTCCTTCTCAAGTTGCTGAGATATTGATCTGCTAATGCAGGTTTAATAGAGGCTGATGTTTAAACAGAGATATAAACACGACTAAAGCAATGAACGGATCATCTGCTTATATCTTCAAGCACATGAAGAAAAACTAATTCTATTGAAATCACTATATAAAAGTCACGTGGTCCAAACGATTACTCTTAAAAAAGTTTTTAACAGACTTTTCAAATTCAGATAGCATGGAGGCATGTTTGGTGACTTAGACATCAGTCATGAGATATGTTTGAGTGGCGGTAAACAATATGATGCGTCTTTACATGAGGTTTGCCATATTTAAACTGATCATATGTATAAATACATTTTAAGAGCTGCAGCACAGGGGAAAATTTTGCCAGTGCCAGTTAAATTTAAGTGTCAGGACAATTAGTACAATGGGTACAGTATATGGGTTGAGTAAACGATTTCTGAGTGAACTATTCCTCAGTTATTATGACTTTCATTGTTTGGCTCTAGAACATACTGGTTAATCTGTCACATTTGCACATTTCTAAGTCAAACGATCAAAACAAACTCTATGGAAGTCTACTTTGTCAGGAGTTGGACGACGGAAGTCACAGAATTCATCAAATTACAGGAACAAGCTGAAGTTTCCAACTCCAGCAGATCTCATCAGCAGCTAAGCTAATATTCGCTACATGTAAACATCCTCTGTTAATGTGGAGTGAGGATATGAACTCTCAGCGTTTGATGGATTAGTGACATTTCCAAAGTAAAGCACATCTGAGGCTGCCCTCACCATGTGGTCTGTGTGGGTTTAAACCCAAGCTGGGAGAAACGTGTAAGTGATATCTCTGTGTCATGGAGCATATCCAGCATGCGGCGTGTTGACAGCTAGCGAGTGATGGCTGATGCTTGGATGTCTATGTGTATGTGTGTGTGTTTCTTCTGTATGTTCCATTGTCTCTGTGGCATTTGCTCTTGATGATGGCTGGAAAAAGCCTGGAGCCACCTGGAGGTGCAGACTACAATCAAAGGTCCTCTGACACCACTGAGAATCATCACAGCTTGATGATAGCCTGACCACCTTCAGGTAATCCTATGAAACAGCTGATATGTTAGTGCTAAACTTTCTCAGGGTAGAGATCGAGTCAGAGCTGTCCAGGTGGGTTAAATACGATGACCTTCTGATTGATGGGCACATTTGAGCATTGGAGGGGGTCTTTATGACCTCAGCGGTGTTGTGTGAAGGTATTTTGAGGGAGGAAATGAATGAATTAGCATTTGTGTATTTCCTGTTTGAGAAAGGCTGATGTTTTAGGGAAATTGCCATAATTAACCAAATTAGCCTATAACTAAATAAATTGTGATGCGGCTAATCTGAGATGATGCTAAAACTGTCCCAAGCCCACACAAAAACCTACACCCATGATTCATGACTCACCCATGACTCACACATGAATGGAACATCTGTCATTCACACATTTTATGCATGTCATGGCATGTATTTTAGTTTTTTAAATGTTTAGATTTGATTTAGGTTCATGCTTCAGTTTAAGAGAGGTCAGTTTAACGCATTTTTCCATGTCTAAATCCATTCCATGCAATATCACAAATTTCCCTTTTAAACTATATATAAGAAAAGTCTGCAGATTCTGTCTTGGCTTACTAATCAACTAAGCTCTGAGTGTTTCTTAATTTTTTGGTGGCCCTAATGCCCTACTGTCAATTAAAAAACAGAGGAAGATATTAACATATATTGACAACATATAGACATGTAAACATTTGAGTCGTATACAATGCTTATAGAGGTTTGTTTTGGGACCTCCTGTGGTGGCTTTGGTTAATATTGCTGGTATTGTTGGGGGGGGGGTTGGCTGGACCCTGCTGAGGGCAAACATTGTAAATGTATAACATCTTGGAATGCACAGACCATATCTCCCCCCTTGAGCAACTTCCCCATACACCCTCTTCTGCCCCAACCCCCCCACCCCYCCAAAACTACTGGTGTGTGAAATATGAAAGAGACACSTTGTCRTTCAATTTGTCCAATATACCTCACAGGTGGGCTCCAGGTACGCGGCCCCTCAGTGGCTGAAAAATGACTGCTGAAGTGCGAGGTGACTTTGATGAACCTCGCCTCTCCCGGCTCTATCATTCTTTTCCGTCTGGCTTCCCCGGCTGCCACACGGACAACGTGCTGGAAATTTGTCTTATTGAAGTGATGCTGCGCTCCGATTCTCGTCGACTCCGATGCAACTAATGAACAGTGGCTTAGAGTTCACTTACCCGCCCCTCATGCTGCCAAAGCCCGGCATGACGGCACAGTTTGTCCTCTGGGTTGCTGGTGCGTAGGGTGTAAAACAGGGCTGTGTTATTTGGCCTCTCTGTTTATCAAGTTATCAGGACTGGTTAGGAATGTGACAGTTTGGATCAGGGTGAAAAATGTACCGCATATGTCTATCATTGGATGATCTTGGGACATCATTAACATTAGAAAAGTACATTTTCTTTTAAATTCTGTTTAAAAAATAAAACAAACGTCTCTTAAACAAAATTGTGTTTTTTGTGAATAGTGCCATTCATATTACGCCTAATTAGCGATCCTTAGAAAGGATGCATGTTTGGGCTAATACAAGTGACAATAATGTCATTTAAATATGTTACACCTGCACTGTTAGCCTGTGTAGATGTTTGGTGACTGTCAACAGTTACGCTGAAATACTGTGAGAAAGGTTGCACAACTGTATCATGCATTTGGATCTCTAGTATAAATGAATGTATAAATGAAATACTGCTAGTATAAATTAAAGGGATGAAAGCTAAATAAAATTTCCCACATTTTAGAATGAATAGGTCAAAAAAGTTACATTAGGTAAAAGAAGACAAACACAGATATATCTAGACCTATAGAGGGCAAACACCTGAACTCATGGGGTCAAAGCCCAATGAGGAGAACATCCAACAGGAACCTTGTTCCTGTTCAGACCCTGACTGTCATTCAGCACAAAGTACATATGTAAATTTGACACTGCTATAATTTATAAAAAACAAATGTTCTAAATGATCAGAAACACCATTTTCCCTGAAAAAGACAATTAACATCTCAGGATTGACTTGATCACGCTGGTCTGTTTAAACCTCTCCTTGTAAACCCCAGTGAGCAGTCGGAGGGACAGACAGAAAGTGATTAAGCTGGAGTGATGATCTCCAGCAGGGACTGGATTAAACTCAATAAGAGACTCTTAATCCAGCTAAGCAGTGGCTGAGCTAAACTTGCTGCTCCCTTACCAGCTCAGGCTATGAAAGTCATCACCTCGCTCAATGAGAAACCATGCATCACTGTTCACACCCAGTAAATGCACTGTCAGCATTAAGCTCTGTAGAGAGTTGGTATCATTTAAAATAAGGACGGTAGTGATGTCAGAGCTATGTATGTATGCAATAAGTATGTTACTATCCGAATAAACAATAAGAAGAAATGATGGCTTGCTATGTGACAGAGCATGTGATGACAGAGCATGTGATTATGTGACAGAGCATGTGATTATATGACGGAGCATGTGATTATATGACAGAGCATGTGATTATGTGACAGAGCATGTGATTATATGACGGAGCATGTGATTATATGACGGAGCATGTGATTATATGACGGAGCATGTGATTATATGACAGAGCATGTGATTATATGACAGAGCATGTGATTATATGACGGAGCATGTGATTATCTGAGTATGCTGTGACCTGGTCACTGAAGGAATTATGCATTGTATAGATTTGTGTATGTATATAAATGTCTGTGTGTTTGGGTGTTGTAGTGATGTTAAAAGGGGTTGGGGTGACAAAAAAAAACATATTGTGGTGACAAATTTGCACCCAAAAATGAGCATAACCTCCTCTTGGGACATCCTCATGTAAAAATGGTCCAGTACATGAAGTATTTCATTTAAATATATATATATATAAGAAAGTCTGTAAGCCACTGTGCTTTACTCTCAGCTCTTTTGCATTAGACAGGGCTGAGAGCATCCCTTACAGTCTTATTGCTCTCTGTACGACAGAACTAAAACTCTCCATTAATACCCGAGACCATCTCAAAAACAAGCCAGTGCATTACACAAATGAACAAAGCGTCAGTAACCAAGGGAGGGGTGTGTACTGGACATTATTTAAGTGTTCTTGTAAGCCATCTAAGATATTAATGTTGCAAAGCTACTTATGAATATTTAAGAACATAAAAGCGAGATTGACTTGTGCGGCCTGGCTGACCACAACTCTACCGGGAGAACATCTCCAGAACGTTTGGAATGGGTTTTAAACACAATGTAACAATCAGGGTGTTTATGAGATTAAAGAAAAAGCTGAAATAAGAAGGAGTGGCTTGATGTTGTCTTAAAAGCTAGCAGCTCTAAGTACTGCTGTTCTGTGTAAATAAATCTGAGTATGTCCACTGACCGCACAGCATTAAGTAGTGACTTCTTCAGCAATTAAAAGCTATTATACAAACTGGAAGTTTAGAAAAAGTGACCTAGTCACTAGTCTAAACAATAAATAACAGTTAGCTTAAGAAGAACTAATATATTTTTCTTGATTTATTTTTTACTGCCATCTCTGTTTGAAACATGAAGTGCAGTTATTTTCTTGATGACTCGTTTAATTCTCTAAGCAACAGCTGTAAGAACAAGCTACAAACACTTACAGCTCACATTATAAATCATTATTACAAACGTATAATATGTGAACCAGGGTAGAATAAGAAGACAGTTTGATGTACTTAATAACTGTTTTTATAGTTTTTAACCAAAAGTTCTATATTGCAGATTTAATTATATATAAATATTATATTTAGGCAAAAGTGCTGTTGTACTGAATGTCAGCACAGTTGTGATTCAGCTGTAACCATGAGACCAGGTTCTGAAAGCTGTTAAACATGACCAATTAATGCACAGTCTGGAACAGTGTTTTCCAGTGGAATGGAGCGACAGAGGTTCTCCTGCCTGCTCAGAGTGTCTGGAATCACTTTCCTCCAGCTCCACTCCTCTTTCTCCCCATCAGATTACAGCACTACCATAAAGTCTCCAGTGGCAGGAGAGCGTCTAAATCATTTTTATTTAACAAGTAATCAGCATATGATAGCAAATACATAATATGATAAAGTTATTATCATATGATAAAGTTATTTACCGTAGGTTCCATCCATAGTTCAAATCTGAGGCTGTAGATTTATCATGACTGTTTGTTGAAACCCGGTTCACAGAATTCCCTAAACTCATTGTCTAAGTCAGCATGGAACCAAATCATCTAACAGTCATTTACCAACACTATCATGTCAGTGTGTGTGTGGAGCTTTTGGCTTTGAGCCCTCATTCTGTTCAAACACCCAGTAAACTACTATAGAGGAAAAGCCACCTAAAGTCTCAAAGCTCTTACAAAGTCACCCAACTAAAGATGTGCTGTGACCTTATAGACATCAGTGCCAAATAACCTCCCCGATCTTACCCAGAATTCCTCTTGCTGGATAATTCTTTGACCATGACATATAAAGATTTTTTTCTGTATTGTGTTGTATTAGCGATAAAGAGATGCACTTTTAATCTGTCCTTGCTGAAGCAATAATACATGTAGAGGACAAAGTTGCATTAATGACCACAATACAACATACACTTCCAGAGATGTAACATGACAGTGGTCTTGCACAGTTTTTAATTTGAGAAACTATTTTTTAAAAAGAATGTTTTGTTTGTGTTATATAGGCAAGTTAAGTATAGAATAATTTAATATTACATAAGATAAAGTGTACATTACATTAATCAAAAACCCACTATGTGATTCTGATTTCTACATTTCTTATTAATTTGACTATCTCTGTTTTTAAGACTCTGAATCTGAGAGGTCTGGCTTACACTGGATAATTAACCCTTTGGACAATAGTTAACAGCACCAAGAGGCCCTGACTAATGGCTTGTTGAATTTTTCAGCATAAACAAAGAGGATAATGCAGCTCTAATCCATTAAAGATGTTCAGTTTCTTAGCGTGTGTTTGTGTGTGTTGTGTATTTAGTGATGGTGATGTGAAGTCCATAAGGAGAGGCGAGGATCTTAATGGATGGGGAGTTTGTGTGGGGGTTTTTGTAGCTTGAAGTATCTCTGAACTCTGGCACCTGACTTTTAATAAAGAGACAAGGAGGTCAGATCTTTTTTAACAAACACTTATGAACACTTCTGTTGGCTGGTTTTGGGGAAGGTTTGGGTATTTGTAAGCTGGTTCTTCATTTTGCATCCGTTTGAGAATTTTTGGTTTAGTGTTTCTTTTATGATGATTTAAAGGAACTGTACTCATCTGAAAAGCGCTAGTCACCATTCATTCTAATTTAATGGAGCGTTGACATTACTCTGTGTTCATTTTATTACATTCATTTTACAGCTCCATACTTTTAATGTATTTAGCAATTGTCTCATTTGTATCTGTTTTAATTTCTCTACTATTCTTATTTCCCTTTTTTATAGCTTGTAGAACCTTTATCCACCACAAAGAACATTTTGTGCAACAGAAAATTTCTGTGGATGTCACAGGTCCTTTATGGAACCGACAAAAAACCCTTCAGGAACCATTTTTTAAGAGTGTTGGCACATCAGCGTGTCTTCTCAAGTCCCCTTTATCCTCTTTTATAATTTATAAAGCCCATCAATCTATGTAATTAGTAATTACTAAAACTAAATATAGAAATAGTGATTTCAAATACTTGAAATACTTGATGCATTCTGGGATTAATTTGCCTGTTAAGGACCATATTCAGAAGTGCCACCGTGTAACAAATATGGCAAAACAAGACAGAATTGTCTTTTCATTGTGTGTGTGCGTGATGACCGAGCATTACACGTCTGAAACACACTCGGAACAGGACTCAGTAAACTATGGCTGTGGGCGAGCGGGGCAACTGTAAACTCTCTCTCTCTCTGGAGATGACCTAAAGCAGCTGGTGATCTATCTGTGTTTTGGTTTGCCTCTGGGAAACAAGCACGCTTATTTACACGGAGCACCTCTGGGTGTGGAGCAAAGACACACAAACATCAGTCTATCATCACATACAATAACACATATATGTTATAGTGCAAATATTAACATAGTTTAACCAGATTCAAAATCTTCTTATTAAAGCATATGTCATTGTTTTTAACTCAAACACACCTTTTCAGTAATATGATAGATTGAGCCTAAAGTTCAAAATGAACTTTATAATTACTAATTATATCACTTTTTTTTGATGACACCCCTTTAGACATTCTGTTGACTATAAGGAATATCGCACCTACATGTCAACTAACTCTGATGAGAGCAATGTTCCTTATAGTCAACAGAATGTTTAACGGGATACTGTCAAAATTAAAGGTAACTGTAATAACATAATAACTGGACAGCACTTACTGAAACAAACGTGCAAATGCTTATGGTTAAAAAATGCTTATGGCAAAAACAGTAACTGAGTATAGTAGTATTATTATTGTATATTATTATTATATTATTGTAGTATTATTCCACACTCAAACATAACCTCTCAGACATTCAGACCACAAGAACTAATGACTCTCCCGCTAATGGACAGTAATAACGGATCTTAATAATTGAAGTAGTCATAAAACGTTGACCACTATCTCAGTCTTACTGTCAAGGATAAACTTGGCCTTGTAATTTTACCTGCATTAAAGTTAACCAAGCTCTGAACTAAGCATTTTATTTTTAGACATTTATGGTTGGTCTGTGTTTTATAATGGGGTAGTGATGATATGTAAGAAAAATAGATTGTCCAAAGTATTAAAATATTATTTTAAAAAATATTGATTTGTTTTATTCATTGACTGGTTTGGTTGCAAAGATAACTGTTCATGTATAGTTTTTTATTTTATTATTAAAATTAATAAAAAAACTGTGCAAAAAGATTTACGAGCATCTTATGGTCAAAATGACCTTAAAGGACGAAATAAGACAAAAGAAGAGAAGCTATTTTAGATGTGCACAACTGTCTCAAGAGATCAGTAATCATCATCTTTATCTAGATCTAATTCTGGACATGTTTCACTCCATTACAGTTTGCTGGACAACATATTGTGCTGTAGAGTAGATAATATTTCCTGTCCCTTTGATTTAAGAACATGATCATATTCATAATCACCAGCTTTTGAGGTAAAATAAAAGTGATCAATTTGTCTGCATGAAGAATAATCCATATTTCACCTCTGCTGTACTAACATAGAATTCTATGTATAGACATGCTAAGCATACCAGTAGCTTTTGAATATGTAACTTCATGGACGTAAAATCATCATTTCGATGTAAACAGCAGTGCTCCTTAAAAGAATGTTTTTTATTATTATGTTATGACCCCTGGTGTTATAAATGTAATTACTCAGTTATATTAACCTTTTTCATAATAACCTTACCATTATAACTTTTGTTATAATCATCAACCATTATCATCTTCCATTAAGGAACCATTAATTGAATTAATCGTGAATTAATCCATGAATTCACAGTAATTTCAAAGTAGCTTTCTGAAAACTTTGATACATTTATTGTTCTCAATAAAATGTATTAAACATATTTAATCTTCGAACTTATTTAATCTTCCTTTTTAACAGCATATGCATTGCCAGTTCGAGTTACAATTTGTAACTATAACTATAGGACAGAATCTTTAAAGGACAAAAACAGGCCTGTTATTCTACTCAGACCTCTCTGCTGTGTGTTTGGCAAGTGCAACCTATGTAAGTACCTATTTAACCTTCCGGCCACTGACTGTATCTGACACCTCTCACATTCAAGTATAACAATGTAACAATGTGTGACAGCCACTGAGTCAATTACTGCACTTGGCAGTTCTTCATGGACATGCAGGGCTGTCATTGGTTCTGTCACGCTTATGTGCATTTTACTAGACTGACCTGACAGCTTGTACAACTCACTTTACATTTCCCTTTGCCATTTCTTCTGATCTGTTCCTCATCAATGTATGTAAAACACGCCTGGGTTTAGTTATTGGAGCAATCAGAGGCTTTTTTTCTCTTTAAAGATCCACCAAACGACTCTGGACATCATATCCCTTGTGGGTGGATAATGGTGTTTCCCAAGTGTCTGTCCTGGGGCCTTTATCGATTGGCCACAATTACAAACAAATCGAAACATGATTTATTTAGATGTAAATCATTTCAATATCAAGCAAAGTCAGGGCTGATTAAGACCCATCAATAACCCCCTTCAACTCCCCCAACCCACCCCCATCCCCAGTTCTCTGTGTACATTCCCTATAGATGCAATCATTCTCCAAGATGTCAATATGACCAGTCAAGCTCAAAAAAGACTAGGTGATTGAGATATTTTGATTTTTTTTCACTCCTCCCTCCTCTTTTTCTTTCTTTGCACTTAATTAAGTCACCAAAAGGCTGTCAGGGATAATTTTCAAAGCACAGAACCTGGTTGCACTTGACATTTGATAATATTACGCTCCATGCTGATTGAAATTGATTTTGGAGGCTCACTATAGCCAGGTCCTTTTGACAGCTCCGAGCCTATAAACCCAAGGACAAAAGCCCCCAGTCGCTGTTGCAACTCATATCACTGCGAGTGATGGGAGCTGTAGTCAGGGAGGAGCGGCCAGGGGCCAGCAGACAGCATTCTGTCTAGGGGTCATGGATCTGGCAAGTCCCAGTGTCTAATAAATCTGCACCGCTAACAGCAAGCTGGCCTCTGTCTCTCTATTTCTCTCCAAATGACTGAGAACCAGGAGTGCTACTGAACATTCTGAATACACTGGGCATTTGAAGAGGACCAGTAATTAGTAATAAGTGTTAGTTGCCAAGAAGACTCAACAGCTAAATTAGAGGTTTGAATAGCTTGAATATTACATTGTCTAAACGAGAGATAATGTCAGATTCCAGTCAAAAGTGATTCACAAGTGACATTAAAAATGCAAATACTGTGGAACGAGAAGAGCAAGTATGAAATTGTATTTTTATGACTTGAGTGAGTTCTTTTCAGGTAGTATTCTATAGGATTTTCTAAACTTTCATAATGAATTTGTCCTTATCCATGTTTGATGTTTAATCTATATGATAAGATTTTAGTCCACAGATTCTTTAAGTGTGGGCAGGGCTACTCTGCATAAGTGGAAACCGAGTTACCAAAAAAATTTAGTGTTGATGCTGTCATAGCCAGTTAAGCAGAAACTCTGAATATCTTTTAATGATTGTCTCCTCAAACTCTTAGTTTTACTGGATTTTACATGCTGCTGCTCAGTTTACCTGACATGTATTCTGTTAGGAACAAGGCAATCTTCCAAGTCTCCAAATAAAAACTCAAACCCTGAACAACAGTACAGAAAACATTAGCAGGACATACCAACAGCAACAAGACACATGCTGCTTCTGCTGTAATGCTGATTACTAATACAGTATGAGAACAGTTAAGGTTGAATATATTAGCTCAACCGGTTGTGTTGCTGTTGTTTATAATACTGTCCTGATTTTCAGGCCTATCTTCACATCAGTTATTTCGAGGTATTTTTACATCACTCGTTGGGTGTTTTGTGGCACATTAATGTCTTGTTTCCTTCATTATAAACTCCCTTATGACAGCGCCTGGCACACGTTATCTGGGGCATCCATGTTTGTTCAATTATAACGGCAGCGTTTTCTCCTCTTTTAGGGTTCTAACCCGCTTTTGCTAATCACATTTTGCTGCCTCCGGCTATCACAAACTGTAACATTTAGGATTGGCAGAATAATGATTTGTCTTTCTCTGAGGTATTCACAAGTGAGATCTATCAGCTTCCTGTCGAGCAGCATGTTCAGCATACACTTGTATATACACATATCTACAGCGTGTAATGTTTTAATCAAGAGTTCATAAACTGTCTATATATAATGACATGATTTCTATTCGTTTTGCATAAGAATATATGTAACATTTAGGCGCATATTATATTTGATTTCTAGGTAAACACACAAGGCTAAGAAATAGCAGAATGTTTTGCAGTTGCTACAATGTTATTTACAATGTTAACACTAATGTAAACATTACCTTGAAACACAATTCATGAACATAATTAGAAATAATTGTTCACATTTTGACATTCTGATGTGTCTTTTGTCCTTCATTCTAACAGAAGAGATTCACAGACACTCACTCGTTCATGCTGAACCCGGGGCAAGTTGTTCCTATGATTAACTAAACTACAATGAGGAACACCTTCAGTGACTGACATCTACTGCGATTGTCCTCAACCGCCTGGATGACACCTGATTTATCAAGCGGCTGTTAGGCCAACAACAAACTCATAAAAATGAAGTATAGCAAAGAAAGCGGTAATGAACGAGTATTGTGTAACCAGAGTGTTATCACCTAATCGCTTATCTGTGTATTCTTGATTGACTCTGACCACTTCAGTCATTTAAACAACATAAATCATTTTCCTGTTTAAACTTCTACTTTTAGTTATGAGCATTTGTTTTTCTGAGTGTATATTGACTGTTTATCTACAGTGCAACAAAAAGCTACTGACTAACTACAAAATCACCTTCATTATAAATATTGGCACAGGCAATATAATTAAACAAAACCAGATGGTTTTTTCTTCTTATTTTCTTATAGTGTTTATCTGGCACAAAAACAATATACATCCCAACAGTGTGACGTCAATAAATGTAACATATTACATCATCAGTTTTATTTATATAGTGCTTTTCCCAATGCACATTTGAACCTTTTAAATCTAAACAAACGGAGTCATTTGATCATTGCTTTAATGTAATTGGCTGTAAAGCTGCATGTGACAAACAGTGTACTTGTTGGATAAAAAAGCGTTACTAGAGAAGTGACACTTTTTAAGCACACTTTAGGTACTGACTATACTAAACAAATGTTAGCAGTGTCACTATTTCAGTTATTTACTTCCCAGCTGTAAAACAAAATGATTATTTCAAGCTGTTCACAAATGAACATTCAATGTTTCTCAGCAACACAGGAGGATTTACTTTAGTTAGCGATATGAATTTGTCTAAGCTAATCAAACTCTTTACAATGTTTTAGTAAAGATAATAAAACGTCAGTACAGCAGGCTGTCAGTCAACGCCGGGTCGAACAGGATGGTTGTGTTCTGATTGATCAGGTCTGAATCGTGGCCTTGACAGACGCCACAGCAGCTATCGACAGCAATCGGGGGAGGAGAGAAAGAGAGAGAGAGAAAACGAGCAGGAGAGAGCTGTCCAGTGCTATTAACCTCTGGCCCTGACGTCCTTCTAGACATCACCACTGCAGTAATTAGGGAGTCAATCGCAATCGCATGTATCACTTAGCCTGTCGTGTCAGTCAGAGGAGCCCCTGACAGATTCATTAAGCTCTTGCCCTCCAGGTCCCGCAGTCAAATGCACCCATAAACTACTTTTAACAGCACCCCACAAATTGGAGTGGCCAAAAGGAATGGGAGGGTACGATAACAGCGAAAAATAAACGCTCCAATGACAATTAGCATTGATCAGTGGATGAAGAACAGACACTCAGTGACAAGAAATGATAGGTGAGAGTTCGTTATAGCGTTATAGCGTTATAGCATTGCACAGTGAACGTATTAATACTTCAGCTTCTGTATTACTGTGATCTACACTGAGGTAAACGCATCACAGACACTGTTAGTGAGTGAAGATGTTTTTCTTTATGTTCTTTTCTAATTAATTACAAAATTAGTTGTTAAGTTGTATTGTTGTTATAGAGGAGTCTCCAGCTCCGCCTCCTCCGCACCACCAGAGGGAACCCTCTCCTGATTATTAGTATCATTCGGACTACATTTCCCATGGGCCCCGTACCTGGGGCTGATCACTTCCTGTTTGCCGCACCTGACTCCAATCAATCACATAGATGCGAATAGACATATTGCAAAGTCTTGTTTTGCCCCAGCTAACATTTCAGAGCGTTTTCTACTGTTGTTTACCTGGTTTCTATTTGGATTGTCTATTGTGTTTCTGATTGTTCACTGCCTGCCTTTGGACTTTTCTTGGATTATGTTTTTGATTGTTTGCTGCCTGTCTTGACCACTGCCTGTATTATCATTCCGAGTTTGTCTAGTCCCTGTTGCTCTGTTTGCCAGTATTTGAACCATTGCCTGTTTTGACCATTCATGAATAAAACGCTGCAGATGTCTTGTTTTGCTTCAATGACCACATCACTCCTGATGACCTATGTTGTCCTAATGCTTCAATGGAATTGTCATCCGACACATTTTAAAATGCAATGACACATGAAACTGAATTAGTGTAGTTAGAAGCTTTTCATGTTCATGGACCTTCGTACAGCATGTTGTCTGTGCACCAATGCCTGAATGATGTCTGAATGAATTGGTATCTGATACTTTTCAGGGCCCATGACATCAAGCTTGCTGGAAGCATCTTATGGTCGTGTACTCGTGTGTTTCAGGGCTTGTTATCTCTTTGTGCTTGTTTACAAACACTCTCGCTTAATTTCACCAAACACTGATTCATTCCCGGCTTTAATTATAGATGCACTTTTCCTAGTGCTGCTGCACTTAATTAGTCAATTCTTTACCTCATACACAAAGTGCAATTAAACACAGCAAGTTATTACCTCTGTAAGACAGACCATTAGTAGGAAGTGGTCTGTACTAATGGTCTGTAGCTCACACATCCTCTGCAGGGCTGGAAAACAGACAGACAGGAAGATGTAGCTCACACATCCTCTGCAGGGCTGGAAAACAGACAGACAGGAAGATGTAGCTCACACATCCTCTGCAGGGCTGGAAGACAGACAGACAGGAAGATGTAGCTCACACATCCTCTGCAGGGCTGGAAAACAGACAGACAGGAAGATGTAGCTCACACATCCTCTGCAGGGCTGGAAAACAGACAGACAGGAAGATGTAGCTCACACATCCTCTGCAGGGCTGGAAACAGACAGACAGGAAGATGTAGCTCACACATCCTCTGCAGGGCTGGAAACAGACAGACAGGAAGATGTAGCTCACACATCCTCTGCAGGGCTGGAAACAGACAGACAGGAAGATGTAGCTCACACATCCTCTGCAGGGCTGGAAAACAGACAGACAGGAAGATGTAGCTCGCGGTTCAGTTGTAAATATCCCTGCAATTCATTTGAGAGTGAAGCAGAGACATTAGGCTCAGCTGCAAGTGAAACGGCACATAAACGGCTTTAAAATTCAAACTGAGCCTGGAATCAGCTGTCGTGATGCAGTGTTGGCAAGCGTCGCTGTGGTGTTTAAGAAACAGAGCAGAGGGCATATCGTCCGGGAGGAACCTCTCGATTGCTATTATAATTATTCACCACCTTTTAGTTGATTAACTTCTAATTGCTCCTCTGCATTGTAATGGTCCCACTCTGATCATTACAGTTATTGCCTGCCATAATTACCGGTAATGTTCTTTTCCAAACACACTTGTGATAATTGCCTGTAGAAGAAAGTTGTTTTTTTGGAAGGAGTCACTGTACATTGAAATCACACATAAGAAACCAATGAATAAAAACAACATAGGACCACAGAAATAATAAACAGTTTTTTAAAGTTATCTGTGAAACTTTCAAATTTTTTGTGACGAAACTATTTTTAGCTTAGGTCAATAAATGATAATACACTTTATTCAAATATGATACACATTAAATTGTTTTTTTTTTAAATATTTTTTATATATCACATTTTTTCCCCAAATAAAAACTTAATTAGTATATAATTAGTAGATATTTAGTATATAATTAGTAGATATTTTCACAGAGTAGGTGGTTACATATTTTATTGTTATTACTATATAATTAAGTATAATTACATTACCCAAGACTAGCCTGATTAATCAGCTATACTGTTCAGAGCATGTAATAAAAAGCCTTTTTAAATTGTCAACAGCTACAAATACTTATTATATACTAATGCTTTATAAATCATGCAGTAAAACTGGATTCATAATACAATGGATTGATTCACTGTACTGGGTTTAGATATTATCAAAAATGTCACACACATTTGCTTTTTCATAATCTACATTGTTTTATGTTTTTAATGTGTTAAAAGCCAAAAACCCAAAGCCGAATTAACCATAATTCTCCAGCTAGCTTTTGAGAAAGCTAAGAGAGCAGATTTTAAAGTTCTTAACAACTAAACCTCTCCCGCCCACCCACCCATCCACCCCCACCCTCCTCTCAAATACCCCCACCCTCCCACAAATACCCCTGGATAATGTTCCTTGCGCAAGGCTGACCAAAGCTTTCCTTTTGTCTCCCTCTCCCTCCTGTTTTTCCAGACCATTAGAGATATTGCCGAGCCTGGGAACTCTGCATGTGAAATCACTTAATCAAAAGCAATGGGTCGAAAATCTTGTTTCTCTTCTTTTATTTGATTCATTCCTCCAGATAAAGGGAGAGTAAAGAGTGCAGAAAGCACATTATCACTCCGGACCAATAGCACATGCATTATGTTGTAAGCAGCCGCAGAAAGACCATCATTGGGTCTGATCCCTCAGGGTACGGGGCGACTGTTTTCACCGATCATCCATTCAAACACCCTAC
>JAZGTJ010007117.1:0-23507 GCA_036877575.1 Botia almorhae
AGTAGAAATGCCATCATCATCAGCAATGTTTTGTCTTCATTCCCAAGCAGTTGAATAACACACAGTGGGGCTTTGAATTTGGACAGCACCACTGAACAGAAGGTCAGAACGTTGGGGGAGTGTGTAGGACGGACCTGCCCTGGTGCAGATCTCCATGGTCATCTTGAATCTGAATCAGGAAACCTCTGTTCTTTTAAAAATAGCCCAGGCAGCAAGAACTTTTCATCCAACACCGGCCGCTATGCCTAGCCTATTTTAAAGGCATTTATTGTGTTTGAGATATATTCACTCTCTGATTCATCTGATTTATAATTCTAGGCTAAGAACAATTTGGGTGTACGTAGCTGTTGCGAATTTTCTTCTGCATGCAAACCTTTAATGCATAACTAAGAACATGTGTCCGCAGTTTTTCGAGGAGGAGAGCCAAAGCCCATTTGTGGTTCCATGATGCTCCTGCGGCCGCAGTGACTTGCAAAAAATGCGAACATATTCTGTCGGAAACCTATTGCAACTCGCCTCAAAGGAAGTCCAGCAGTAACATCCTGATTTGCATTTTTCAGTGCCAAAAGACAAGCCCAGTGCTGACTGAGTTGCAACAGTATTGCCCTAAGAGTCTGTTTCTGGCGAAGAGCCTGGGAGACGAACGAGGATCTTGTTCTTTTTTTGTCTGGCTGTGTTGTGGAACTGACAGTTCTAGCATTTGTAGAAATAAGAAATGTGGCATGTAAGCAGCACGCTTGTCAGGCGTTTCCTGTTCTCGTTCGTTCCTTCAAACGTTCTGTCTCCATTTTCAAATAACTTTCATCCTGGGTGGTACAAGCAGTTCCTCGCGGAGGACGTTTGTGGGAGTCGAGGCCGGGCTGACCTTATGCATGCCTGTGTGAAATTGGTTTGTTCATCCATTGTTTCTGAGTGGCAGATATGCGATGGGCTGATGTGTCAATGGTCAGATCTAAACTCGCTGAATCTTCAGCGCTGTCGGTACTGTGGGCTGATGCATCATCTTTCTTAAGGAATAAGAAGTATATTTTGGCAGTTCTCCTTGCAGGTACTCAGTGTTTGCTATCAGACACCATGTTGGTATTGTTTGCTTAGATTTACGAATGCCAATTAGCAAAATACGTTTTAATAAATCATTTACACCGATTTCAGCCATGAAAATTCTTCCATCTTTTACTCAACCTCATGTCATTTCAAACTTAAATTACTTTTGTTTCTGAGGAACACAAAAGATATTTTATAAGGTATGTTGGTATGTTGCATATAAACAGTTAGACCCATTGACTTCCATTGTATGGACACAAAACCACTGACACATTTCTCAAAGTATCTTATTTTGTGTTCCACAGAAAAGAAAATGTCCTGCAATGACATGAGTTAAAAATTATTAAAGAAATTCATCATTTTTCATCATTTTTATAGTTCTATGCTAAGTGTAACAGTAACAGTATTTTTTAACAGTATAAGCAGGTAATTTGAATGTTGATTATTGTCTGTAGAAAGTAAAAATGTGTTTTTTAAGAAGTTCAACATTTCACCTTATATGTCAGCCAAGGGTGTGACTTTGAGGCAGGACGGGAGGTTTGGAAACAATCATTTTTCCATTGTTACTAATAATCTTTATAAAAAAGTGTAACTTAATCAGTTTCTTGCTTGGCCAGTGGTGCGAGATTGAGGAGGGACTACCCCTATGTCCTAACAATGGCAGACATCATAGAATCATCATATATTCATATTTGATGTGTATATGCCATTCGGTGGTGTTTTTTTGAAATGCTGTGTATTGCTAACAAGTTTCTATCTTTCTATGTCATACTGTAACTGTTTTCATGCAGGTGTAGAAATATTTTCATGAAATATTACCACTCTTCTGTGTGATTTTGAAGTTACACTTGCTCATGTTCTGCTGTCTCCAGATGAAAAGGTCAGTGGCCTCGTTGCCACCATTAACAAAGGTCATTTTAAAGGCCTGGACCTCAGGAGCAGAGAACAGCGAGCAGACAGGCTGAATGTGAGGTGTGCTGTATTGGACGTCTGGGAGAAATGCGGCGAGTTTCTTTCCACTGACAGATTCTTTGTAAGTAACACCATTACTGCAACCTCACGAACACCCTGAGGTTCTCCTGCCAGCAGCTATAAAAATGATGTTCCACAGGGCCATTAATTTCAGACAGAACGCTTTCTCCATTTTGCATGTTAGATTGAATTGAACAGGATGTCCTTGGGGTGTTTTTTTTGAGTGGCATCGTTTTGTGGGCAGAAATTAAAGCATAAAAAGACATTTTAGTTTGTTTTCTCTTGATGGCTTCCAGGAGGACCAGCGTTTCTTCCTTCCACCTCCGTCATCCACCTTCCCCTCAGTCAAACCACATACCCGTCCACCAGTTTCCATGACCTTTCGTATCGTCTCACCTTTAATTTGACAGAAAATCAAGTCAGCATAAAATGTGGTCGCAGCTTGAGACCTCCGGAATCTCGCCGATTCAGAAGCTGCGTTCCGTAATGGGTCGCTTTTGCATTCAATCACGGCCATTCAGTGCTTCTGTTAAATATAGCTCGGCCGAAGGCTTTCGTTGATGGGAGTAGCAACCTTTCAAACTGCCATTTATTCAATCAAATTTCAGCCCTTTCGAAAAGAACAGCAGGAGCTCTGGACTCCCCGAGCCGAATTTAAAAAGCCCGGTTTCCAAATGCACCCCTACTGGGCTCACTGCGTTATGTCATTTGGTTCATTGGCAGGAAAAGAACCATCTGTTAGGTCACCATCCTTGTCTTTTTTCTCCACACAAGACCAAAATAAATAACTGCCCTTTTTTAAAAGGTCTGAACAGTAAGATGTGACATTCAGTGGATTGTCTTCTTTAAGGTTAACTTTGCCCAAAAGCTGATAACTAATGCATGTGAGGTCCCTTTAAACTCGTGTTGAGTAAAATATTATAAAAATACCTTTTCAAACGTAGTAAATTCAGGTGAGATGACTCCTGTGAAGTGCAAACGCTCAGACAAACACGTATGCCAGAAGCATCTCGGGTATTTTGACCTCGATACACGCCCACTTATTTCGCTTCAGGACCTAGACTTCACAGCCCAGTATCAGATGTAACCTGTATTTAATATAATTTGGATTGTAATTTTTTTGTTTACTTTATACCTCGCATAGTTTTGTTCACAATTTTTAAAGATAAAGGAATGTCACAGCCCGTCCCTGCTGGCAAACCCAGTGACAGGTGATTTGTCACAATACTGTGAAACACTGTAGCTTTGGATTGGACGGGTGACTTATAATGTGTAATTTTTTCATTTAGCATGTTTTTCTCTGTTGCTCACGACACCATCAACTGTCCGACCGGTTGAGAAGAACTTCCAATAAATTCCACCCCAAACTCGAACCACTCTTACCCCTGAAAGTCCTCTGGCTATGCGAGGGCTTTTGAAAACGAGTACATTCAGTAATTGTTTTTATAAAATAAATCAAATTGCAGTCGGAGGCTTGATTGACCCGCGTGTTCTTGATTTCATTTCGAAACAAAGAGGCGAAGCGATTGAACGGCGTTCACACGGGCTGATGGTGACTAATGCTGTTCTTCGGTGAGCTTTGAAAGACACCAGACTCATTTGTCTACATTTCCAATTGGATGCGTCTAATGGCGGAGGCAGCGCATTGTTAAAGTTTGTTTGGGGCCACTCCGCAGGACGAGCAATCGATAACCAATTGACCGTGATTTCATAGCCTTTAATTTCGTTCCAGGGAAAGTTCTTTCATCAGTCTTGTCTTTCCAAAGTATACAAAGAGACTAACATTGTTTACTATAATATAAATGGTTTATTGCATTAGGAGTAAACACAATGGAGAAATATGCTTCGCATGCAGATTGTGAGTTTTGCATTGTTGCATTGTTGGTGATAGAAGTAGCTGAGAGGCACAGCTTGAGCCCCCCCTCCATCTCTCCGCGTAGACAGGTGGATGAGGGAATACAGCTTCATAACTGCTTTGCATATTTGCTCCTCAACCCCTTTGAATTCTCTAAAGAGCGGAGTTCATGGCTTGTCATGTGACACGCATTAATAAAAGATAAGCTTTAAAATGCATGCGACCGTCATGCGATGTTTGGCGCCCGCTCAGTCACGGCAGACTCTGCGGTTTGACCCAGACTTCATCTGACAAACGCCATTTAGATTGATGATGTTTTTCATGTTGTTGAGTACAGAACCGCATGCTTGCAGCAACATCCGATTAATCTCGCTTTAAATGCGACAGTTATGCACATATGCATCCAAACGGTTGAAAAAGAATGATGTGCCTGTTGGATTACGCAAGCATTGCGACAGAATGACAGAGTGATTTCTTGATACAAAGCTTTGAATGCGTTGACACGCTGAACATGCGATTGCATGCATGCAGGATCTCGCACACACGTTCCGTTCGGTTAATTACTACTAGTGCTTCCCAGGATCATAAATATAAGCCAAGTTCATGAGTTAAATCTCGGTTGTGCCTGTAGAAATGTAAACAACCCGTGCAGACTCTCTAGGGAACATGCGGAATCCGCGCGGCACTCGTCTCCTGCGTGCGTTGCGCTCGCAAATGCTTCCTGTTGTCCTTCTTATCAACATTATCTAGAAATGGAACAGTGATGTTTGAAGGTCATAATGAAATTAGAAGTATTTCATCATGCCCTTGTGAAGAGGGTAAGGCGCAAGAGAGCGCAATAAATATTTTTGAAGGGCAGCGCACGATCATTTCTTACCTCTCTGTGGGACATATTATCACACAGAGTTTTCTCTTTTTTCCGTGATTATTCTGCCTGTTCTGCTGGGAAGGTTTTACACTGTAGGTTTTATGATTCATCAGGGGTAAAATCAATGCTGTTTGGGTTTCTGTGCTCATGTTTTAAGCTTCTGAGAAGCCCCACAATGCATTGTGTCGTTAGGTTATTAGCATTAACATAAGAAAGCATTGTGGGAAAACGCCCTTGAGGTTTATTCCTTCACTGAAAAGTTTTTTACTGTAATGCCTTATAGAGATGCAAATATTCAGTTGAATGAACGGACAGTCTCTTTTGGCTATTGTGTATGTTTTGGCATGAATATCAGAGAGCAATATGCTTTTGTACTGCACTTAGTAATTGTTTGTTTGCTCGGTGCTTTAACATTAGAAGTTTCGAAACTGAGTGAGGCCTACCTTTAGAAATGCCCCCTAAATAATTATTTTCTATAAATGTTGTTTTTCTTTTTAATGTATTATTAAATATTTTGCTTGATTTTTTTAAATTAAAGATTCACAACTGGATACAGTTCGAGTATTATAGTGTTTTCGTGATCAGTAATTAGAAATAAAATTTGCATTAGTATCATTGCTTACACTTTATAATTTTTTTATTCATAATGATGAACGATAGTAACAGGGATGCTGGCCTTGGCAAACAGCGTTCAAAATGAACACAGATGGTGTACACATACAGATCATTTTTACAGCATAAGTAAAAAGATATTGCGATTTTTTTTTTACGCCCAGGATAGAAAAAACCCTCTTATGTTCTCATACATAAGCCTGTGGTATTATTTTTTATATCTTTTTGTTCCGCATCTCATCTTTGTCTTTTGAATCCTCAGCGCCCACGTTTCAATGTTATTATCACAAATCAGGCGCAGAGAGAAAAATTTAATTAGTTCAGAGCGACTGGCGGCTAATTATTGAAAAACTCGCCGTGTATTTAGTTCCTGAGCGTTTGTGATTGACCCTTTTGTATCGGCAAGGTGTTCACATGACAATGGAACATTAATTACTTTTTTGTCTTATTAAAGATAATTAATGATTTTAGAGCTCAGAATCTCGCCACGTTACGGGTGCCGGTACGAGGGGGTGGGATGAAATGTACACTCGCTGTCTTGAAAAGTTCAAATGTCTGTGAACTTCATAGGAAGCAATTTTGTTTCATTTTTGTTCTCTTTTTGTCTTCTGAAACGTCTCGTACCTTGTGCCCTTCCTGAGACAGGGCGAGAAATCATTACAGGGTAATATTCTCTTGCTTTAGGCGCCGGCGTTGTGATTTATTTCTCGTAAGAGAAAAAAAATGTATATTTATACGCCGTGATGGGTGGAAAAACATTTAGGCAGTTGTTTTTTTATCAGTTGATTTAAATTGGTAATATGTGAGGTAGGAATGTGAACAGACCTCAGCGTGATGCGAGGCGCATACAGCGGCGGGAAATAAGATGCATACACAGTGCAGTGGAAGAGAAAGAACATTCAGATCGGTTCGTAAGCGGAATTCTGGGAGCGAAGCTTAAAGGATGTTTCGTGCAGCCGTCTCGAATTTTCCTTCGGCTCAGATCACAGCAGGAATGTATAACACGCTGCCTGTACCGCGCGCGGTACATCACAGTACAGCAGTGTAAATCAGATACCTGTTTATCCACAGAAAGCGCCTTTAGAGTGATTAGATATTTATTGTTGTTCTGCAGATTGTAAGACTCGGGCGAATGTTTGTAAAACCTTCATTATTTGGGTAATAAACTCCGGGCTGGTTCGGTGTGAACAGTAGGGGCCTGGTGTTTTGTTAAAAGGAGGAAATTTATTTTATACAGTGTTCTTGTGCAGTTTATATTATTTTTATTATTATGAGTAACATGGCACAAACTTTAAGGGCTATAATCTGCTGTGTTGTTCGCAGTCCGCGAAGTTCACTTAAAATCTTAGTCAGTTTTTTACCTCAAGTTTCTGAGGTCTTGGTGAGTCCTGGAGATGATGGAACCCTTACTATCTGCTCAGCCAATCAGATTTCTTGTTTTTTAATATGTAAATGGAACATTCGTGAATGTTTAATAATAAACAAAATAAGCTGTTAATTCTAAAGATTTATCTGATCCGAGAGCAGACTCATGTTTTTTATTCATGAGGGTGCTGAGCGTGCTAAAGTTCAGTCACCCCAAGCTTATTTCTGATTGGTTAGTCTGCTCCCCTACATTTATGTAGCCTGTGTGCGTACGTGTTTATGTGTGTGAAGGAGTGATGTTGTAGTTTTAACGGTTTGACTTCTCACTGTAACACCAGCTTACGTCGATTGCCCGGCCCTTGAGGGTGATCACGTCTCTGGGCCACAGCAGGGTCACTGATGCAGGGCGAGAACGCACGCCGCCTCCAGAGAAGTATTTCATTATCTCCCGAAGTGTGAAATGAACTGCGGTTTATCGTATACATCATCAGATGTGGAAACTAATTCATAATCACTGCCAAAATTCATCTGTACGCACATCATGTCCTTTCAACACGCTTCACGTCCCTGTTTGCCACTGCGGGGACGTAATTGAAACAAATACTTCCATCATTTTGTTATTGCAGGATAATGGGGCTGGTTACGTGCATTTTATTTCTCTGACATTTGGCCCCCAAGTGCTGCGGTGGCAGGACTTTTGCCTCCCTTTGGCTGAAGATGGATGACAGCCCCTAGCGTGTAACATTGAAAAATGGTTTCTGCGTCCACACTCAAATATACTGCCTCATTTCATCAGTTTTAACGACCTCATTTAAACGCACTTAATGACTCTTACAAATGTCCGGGTGGTGGAATGGATTCGTGGGCTATTCTCCGAGGGCTGCGTCTTCTGCATCTCGTCATGCGGCTGCATGCATCTCCATTAGAGAGCAATCGCGCTGGAGTGCAGCTGCACACCAATTATGGGCCGTAGAGCGAAAGCAACTGCAGGAGCCGCGCCATTTTTTGTTTGTAGCCATTTAGTTTTTTGTAGCACTCTTACAGCGCTGTTATGTCATATTACCATTTTTATTCCTCTGTTTCTTATTGCTTTCGCAAGTAGCTTATTTGTCATGGTTACCGGTATTGGAAGGTGAGCTCATGTGGATGAATGGTAGTTAAGAAAAAACAAGCGTGTAATCTCACTGAAGACTTTGGGAAGTCCTTAATGTGGCTAGTTAGTAGTCCTACTGATTAGTTAATGATAAACAACTAGCAGTGTAGTATTATGGTACTGTTAAACCTACTAATTAGTTCATTAGTATATCTTAACATTTGTTACTGTAATAAAACCAACAACAGTCAATCACAGCAAGTTGCTACTAACTACTAAAAGAATTAGTTGAATAATCTTTCATTGTTTTGTTGCTGGGCAACTGTAAACAGTTTGGCTACTGAACTACAAATAAAAGACTTTGTATTAATATAGCGTCTGTTCCATCAGTTTATCTGTCTTTTATTCAAATAAAGAGATCTGGTTGCTTTGTTCCCTGATGTTAATCTGTACTGGGTGACCTGTTTTCACGCATTACAAAAGCCTTTAATTACTCGCTCACTAAAATCTGATAAAGTGAGTCTAGACCTAATTACTGTCGGTGAAGAGGTCAACTCGAATAAAACAAACAGTTTCCTTCAGTGCTGAAGACAGTATGTTACAAGTCAATCAGTGATTTAAAGCAAAGGAAAATCAATATGCCATGTTGATGTGTTTTGTGACACCTTATTTTGTCATTAATTAAAAGTCTCCATTTTGTGCGTTAATTAAGTATTTCTTATTCCACATGTAAGCAGCATCCACATCAACAGGTTACGGGTTCTATCAAACTGAATCCAGATTTAAGCTGTTTACACTGGTTTAATCTGGTTTGGATTTCCAATTAATTACTATTTGATTGTAAATGTGATGCCTCTCTTTATGGGAATTATATTTCCGTTTGATCACTTCTCAGCTCACTCCTGATAACTATTTTATAATGTATGCTACTTATTAAAGCTTTGTGTCAGAACTCTGCAGTAGTTTGCGTGCTTGTTTGTCTGTGTGTGTATGGGGGTTTACCTAAACATAAACTGGGGACAAATTTGTACGTAAAAGTCAGAAATCTGAGCAAAACCACCCTTTGGTGATGAAAAACAACTATAAAAATATACTAACGTTTTTTTTATTCTGAAAATACAGAAAGTTTTCTATTCGGTTTAGAGTGTGGGATAAGGTTAAGTTGTACTGTTTATAACTAGCTGTGTATCAAAACATTAGAAGTCTATGGAATTCGCCTATTTAGATACATAAGTGTGTGTGTCTGTGTGTGTAGTATCTTCATTGGGTTTATAGATTGGAAACATGTGAATACCAGTATGAGAAGAACATGTAATTGATCTTTCAGCTATTATTAATTCAGCACAACATCTCTTGGGGTGTTTGAAACTGCCTCATTAGTGTGTGTGTGTGTGTGTGTGTGTGTGTATGTGTGTCTAGATGGGACAAAATAAGACTTAACAACAGATGGCAACTGAACACCTGGTAAGGCTGTGAGATATAAGCTTGATCTTTGTGCGTTCGTTCGGTGTGTTTTAGCTCATTGATGCTTTTAAACGCACCGCTGGAGAGCCGCCATTTAGTTGTCAAAAAGAATTATAAACAACAAAGAAAAACGTGCGCAGGCGAATGTTATAGCACGCTAAAGTTCAATCTCATTTTTGTAAGTGGATTTTTGTTCCTGTATGCTGGAGGCAGAGGTGACGGTTAGCTGAATCTACTTTATTTCCTGGAAGATGTAGGAAGAAGATTCTTAGCTAGCGCGATAACAAATGAGCCGATAACACATGATGTTCCCGTTTACCTCGGCATCTGTAATGAGGAGAATACAAGAGCAGGTCTCAGTGCTGTGAGGGGTGATGTACCACCATGGTACAGCTCGAAAAATGATTCAAAGACAGTGAAATATCATCAGAAACTCGAAACAAACTCCAGTCAGAGAGGGTGACAGTCCTGATGAAGACATAAACACAATATGAATCTGCTGCTTTTGTGCCGTTAAGGTTTGAAGTCGGTTTGCTTGTGGTTCTTAGGTTTTGTGTTTGGTCCCTGCAAAGATATATTCACATTTTTACATTGTCTGAAGCGGATGTGACTGGTGATTGGCTGTGGAAAAACTCGCCATGATGGTAGCGCTGCTATGATTGGTCGGCAGGGTTGCTAGGGTGTTCGGAGTTGTTGCTACGGTGTTGCTAAGGTGTTTCTTGGTCTGTGTTTTTCTAGTCCTTATTTATGGCTTGAATGCCTCTTTATGTTTATCTTTAAGATTTTTCTTTGCACATTTCATTGCCTACCATTACATTCATTGTGATATTCTGGATATTTTGTGAGAGTTTAGAGGTTACAGTGTAAAGAACAGCAATAGTCATGTTTTTCTTGTCTGTTTCTCCAGTACTATGGTAACATCATGGTTTTCTCTGAAATACATGGCAGTGCCACACACATTCTGTGATTTATGAAACCTGTATGCTAATCATGGATATTAATAAAGCCACGACAGTACCGTAGTTCCACTGCAGTGGTTTTTGTAAGGGCCAGTTGATGCCCAGTGTGATATTCCCAGCAGCCCTCATCAAACAAACAAAAGGCAAACAAAACGTCAGTCACACTGTTCGTCATGAGATTAAATGGAGTATCAGGTGCTTGTTCTGCAAGTGAATAACCCCACAACTCACGCTGCGGTTCCTTTGTGTTGTTTCGTGAATTTTCCTCATGATTGACTGTCATGTGGTTTGGGACGGAGGCCCTAACCGATGCAAGCCATTCTGCTGGGGTTCCTAGTCCATTTAATGACCCGATTTCCTGCCGATGTGACTGCATTGACAAACCCGAGGCCAGGACAGAATCAGGCTATTTCTGCCCACTGGTAATTGGATGGAAAAAAGCAAGGAACCTTTTTACGGTAGATTTTCTCCTGTGTCTCAAGGAAAATTACATCATAACTCTGGGGAGGCGGATACTGTTATTTTTGGTGCCTGTGTTTTTGTTGTGCCAGTCAACATCATCTAAAAGTTCCTGTTTGCCACGGTCAGCTTTTCTTTCTTTAAATACATTCATAACCTGGAGCATAGTTTGCCCTATTGATTCCAAAAGCAAATTTGGACCAACAACCACCAGTACAAAAACGCATATAATGGCACCTCTTGTTTGGTTTTTGTATTTGAGTCGTGCTTTGATCATTTAAAATAATTTGAGAAACATTACGAGATTTCCATTGGTCAGAATATGTGTCATGGTGTGTACTTCACATGCAGTAACACGTGTGGTGTTTGTGTGGCCGCTCTGTTTCGAACCCGACTCCAAACATCTCTCACTCCAAATCTGTCTCCAGCATCCATTTTTGGTACTGTCCTGACTGTTCTATAAATAATTGAATAAAGGGGGACAATTTTGTTAATTAAAACGTAACCTTATTCTAAATACAGAAAATGTAACACATGTAATCTAAATATAGCCTGGGCTGGAAGTGGGCCAATACTTAGTGTCTGGAAAACAGTACCAGCAGCTGTGTGTTATAATGTTGCCTGGATAGCAGGATGCTCTTATAATCTGGTGGTACTCTGTCTGTCTCAGCCGGTCACTCACATTAGACCAAGCCTGTTACACGTTTGTTGCTGTTATTTTTGTTATTTTTATATTAGTGCTTATCATGGTTAGGAACCATCTATTTAGATATGAAGGGTAGCATTCAGATATGCCTGCTGAAAAAAGCATGTTTTTTATTGACCGTACTGTTTCACTGCAGTGGAGGAAATTCACCAAATTGTGTAGTGGAACAAATGTAGAAAAAGTAGAAAAAATGTGTAATAATGTGTATTGTAAAATATACAATATATACAGTTGAATAGCTCTGCCTGAAAAGCACAGCGACAGTTTATATGTCATGTCCCTCAACCCCTACATTCAACTAAAGGTCATCGAATAGGCGATTTCTCCCTCATTTTTATCTATCTGTCTGTCTCTGCATTTATTTGTCTGTCTGCCTTTCTATGTCTATCTGTCTTTTTGTCTGTCTTTCTCCATCTCTCTGCCGCCCATCTTCCTCCCTCAGTTTTCTTGTAATGTCACAGTATATGAAGTTCTGGCATCCACTGTCGTTTCTCCCATCGGTCTTTTTGTTGACAAGCGGCAAATATTTTGTGTCCAAACGGCTGGCACTCATCACTGGCATTTATGGGACCCAGTGTACGCTGTGTTCCTGTGACCCATCTTTTTATGGCTTAAACACACGCGAGGGACAGCCGCGGTTGCGCGTCTTATCAGCAATATTGAGCAGTCATTTTTAACGGTTAGGGTCTGTCACAAAAGTACAGGCCCATCATTGCGATTAAATGAGTCAAAACGAGCCTTGATTAAATTTGAATCAGCCCTCTGAGTCAGTTATGAACAATGTGTCACTCAACCACTCATATCCCACAATGCCTTGCTCCCTCCTACGGCACCCTGTCATATTTTTAGGTGTCGCGGAGCTGTTCCAAACAGTAGACCGCAAAATTGGGCCGCCTTGTAAATTACCTCATTCTGGCCAAAATGTAAGACAGTATGGATTCTTCACAGATAAGTCAATCCCACAATGATGTGCATCAGCACATCACTGAGTTTTAATAGCATTTCGGTGCTGATGTGTGAATGTTAGAAAAACTGATAAAAGACAGAAAGCCATATGTGGACATAAATACCACATAAGTACAGTTACCAGAGAAGGTTTACCACAGTTTTACTTTATTACCTTTTTAGAATTCAAGTGTTCATGTCCATTGTGATTGTACCTTTATTTCAATCTGACAGGAAAATCTAATTATTCACCTTGGAAATATCTTTCTTAGTATCTTCTTGCCATTTCTATGAATTTGTCTATTCGGGGAATGCTGTAAATCCCTCACATTCTGAGAACAAGTGAACTTTGGCAACCTTGTGTTAAGTGCTAAAACCCTTTTTTCACAGCATGCTTGAAATCTGACATGAAAATGCGTAGCAGCTTGATATTAAAATAAATATGTTAACGTACTTCTGACAGTTCGAACGCCAAGTACATTTTCCACTTCGTCTGCTGCCGTCCGCGTACGATTTGACTAGATGTTTGCACTCCAATCAACATTAATGCTTCTGGTTCAAGTGATTCAGCACTTTACATGGCCCTCGTCCAGACCAAACTGGCCCCACATTTTGGCATGTTGATTGTTTACTTTGGCGTACAGCTGTGGGGGTTAACGAAAGGAGAGGAGAATCAAAAGGGAGCCAATGAGAGTTTTTTCCTTTCGGTGGCTGTTTGGGTCAAAGTGGTAGTTAAGTTCCGTGAATCAGAACAGGCACACTCGAGCCAAGTGAAAATAGCATGTCAAAGGAAATTATATGACACCCGATGATAGATAGATCGTCTCGAACTCACCCTCTCTCTCTCTCTCTCTCTCTCTCTCTCTCTCGCTCTTTCCACTGTGGCACTATATTTTCTCTTTGGTCGTAACCAAAGAGATGTTGGGATAGGACGAAAAAATAAAACATGTAAAAATGTATTCTACTTTTGTTTGTCTTTGTGTTCATCCGCATGTTTCTCTGCTCAGGAATTAGTATATTGTTTGTGGCAGGAGGTGTCTGGAACAGGTGGTGTTATTGAAATGTTGATTTTGATGGAGTTGATGTATATACGGGTGTTCTCTGAGATGTGAAGAGAAGCACAAATAAAGTTTCTCGCTGATGCACAAAAATAGGAGCGTAATGGTTGCGGTGCCGAAGAGGCGTGTGAGGTCGCGGGTGTCGTGTTTTGTAGCTGACCTGTGGCTCTTCGCTCGACTGTTTCTAAATCAATACAGGCCTGGGGGAAGAATAGAGCAGCACATGATGTAGTGAATGAGATGATAAAAAACAGGATGCCGGTTCAATGAGTTTATTTATTTATTTTTCATAAAAATAGAGTTTTTTAGACGTTAGCCTTTTGAATTTACTAGTATGCCTCTAAACTGTAATTTTACAAAACACCTTAGCGGCCACCCAGAACACCCTAGCAACCACAGAGCAACATACAGAAAACACTCTGAACACCCTACCATCCGCATAGTAACACCTTGGCAACCACCCAGAACACCCTAGCAACCACATAGCAACATACAGAAAACACTCTGAACACCCTATCATCCGCATAGTAACACCTTGGCAACCACCCAGAACACCCTAACAACCACATAACAATATACATAAAAACACTTTGAACACCCTACCATCCGCATAGTAACACCTTGGCAACCACCCAGAACACCCTAGCAACCACATAGCAACATACAGAAAACACTCTGAACACCCTACCATCCGCATAGTAACATCCTGGCAACCACCCAGAACAACTTAACCGCTGCATAGAAACACCCTGACAACCACTCAGAAGAGTCTAGCAGCATGAAAAGTTTCGGTGCAGGAATATGCAGGAAGACTTTTGTATTTCGCTTGTACTGTGATGTAAATGGGTACTGTAACACCAGGTAATGGAGGGTTGAGGCCTTTTTTATGTCCCAATGTGAAGTTCTTTATACTGGTGTGCACAAGCGTGATTAACATTTCATTGCTGCCCTATTTCTGACCCGGCAACCTCTTTCTGTCTAACTCACACTCACTTTAATTCCCTGTTTAATTCTTTATTCCGCCATACTTTAGCTCTTTCTCTCACACAGTCTTTTGGGCTCTGCTACACACGCGGTTTACACACCAAGCTTGCAGCATTACCACATGTCGGTCACATAACATGCTCTTGAACGACGCGTTAATGCCAGGAGCAGCAGATGTCTCCTGCGCGCCTGGTCCCGCTGCTTGTGAGTGAGTCACGCGCCCACCTCTCCGCAGACCGGCCCTTTCTCCCTCCAGCTTTCTCTGTTTCCCAGGAATAATCACTCCTTCCGTGATCACTATGACTGAGGAGTCATATGTTTGGGAATGGATGCTTATGTGTGGGTGAGACGAGAGAAATAAACAAGAGGTGAGAAACTGAGATATTCTGGCTTGTGTATGCACAGAAATGTTGAGGTGTCTTAGTCGAGCTAATATACCTGGAGAGAGCTAGTGGTTAACATTACCATTTATCTCAGTGGCATTTGCCTGGCTGGCGCACGCAGCCCCGGGCGTACGTGACCCGGATGCGGCAGTCGTTGGTTCCTAAGCCCTGCCATGTGACTAATCACTCTATATATATAGCGCAACAGCGGGGTGCTGAAAGTAAAATTTCTATTTGTTGTGTCCATAAAGAAATCGATTTGTATAGTAATGTATAAACCTGGCAGGACAGGCCCGCGTAGAGCTCAGAGAGATGGATAATGTTTGTAAATGATATTATAGAATCAATACATTTTCAAATTACTTATATATTTGTATGTATTTTGCAACAAACTTAAACATTAATGTAGTTTATATTTGTAAAAAACCTACAAGTCAGTTTTATGTCGTTGAGTCATTTTCGACTGGATTGTGTCGTTCACAATGCCTCATGGGATATGTAGTTCCTCGCGTCATAAAAGCTGTTAAGTACACAGTTTTGTATCTTTGTCTTTTTCTCTGAACCTCAAATGCTTTCTTGCTTCAAATCAAAGGTTACAATATTGTGATTCATCTCAAAGCAGCTTGGCTTGGTTTGCTTCTTAACACTTTTATTTTTTACTCCCTGTAGGAGGTTTTATTCCATTTCTTATCCCTATTAGATAATACAGTGTAGAACGATGTGTTTTGAAAGCAGATAGTGTAGTTATGGCATCCACCAGTGGAGGCTAACTGGGCCATGCTAGCCAACCGGACCTTTGACCCCTTAGGTCAGATAGCCTCTGTTCGCTAAGGTGTTACAGCCCCTTTCTTTGTAAGTAGGCGTTTTTTAAACAGAATAAAAAGCAAGGTGAACCAGACTTTACGCCAACAGTCAGAACTCTCTTTGAGACTGGATGTTGTCATACCCCTTAGCCTTCTGTCTACAGATGCTGTCAGGTAGGGCGTCGCGAGGGCCTCACACAGCCCTTTAAACGCATCGTAGCTCTCGTAGCCAAAGAAAAACACACAGAATGGTTTCTTCAAGCGTTCGACATTGCTATTCATCTTGGCTTGCGTTTGATCAAGAGGCCTTAGGTTGCCCCAGGCAGTAGAACAATGAGGGCATATAGAAACCCTGAAACCCCCCGTTGGACAGAGGACCATTGTCTTCTGTTCCTCAGGCTTTGATGTGTGGTGCGCTTTGGTGCATTGGACAGCGTGGTGGAGAAGAAGGAGATAGATCTATTGGCGTGGATCTCAACGGCCCCTCTCACCACTGTTTTGCTCAGTATGAAAAAAGACTCTGTTCGCCACACTCAACAGTCTTATTCTTCACTGCGGCTGGCATGCGTGGAGAGCCTGCGCTGTATCTCTGTCTTACGGTAACACAAGAGCTTTGCAGGATGTACGAAACCATCAAGGGGCCCCGAATGTCTGTGAAAAGGGGCCGAATTACATTCATTATTCTCTCAAGTGCAAAGAGAAGCTCTTTGTTATGATGTGAAAACACGATCGGCTTGCGATGGCAAATTTTTTTCCATTACACCGAACTACGGCCATTTACAGTAAATGACACCCGTGCCTTTCTGCGCTGGGACACTGGACACCTCCACAACCCTCCGGTCCAGGCCCTGTGCAAAGCCCCTTCAGGCCATTATGAGCCGATTTACAGCACCTTAAATCATTTTACTGTACATACAATTAGCATGTAAGTACAACATACATTATATATGTAAGTGTGTGTGTGTGTGTGTGTGTGTGTGTATGTGTGTGTTTACACTTAAATTTGTGTATATGTATGTATATATACACAATACACATTGTAAATTGTATATACATTGTATATGTAAACATCAGGTATGTGTAATAGCTTCTATTACACATAAAAATGCAATTTCTATGGTCCTCATTTTTCAAACTGATAAACATTTTACATATTCTGCAGGCACAACGTACAGCTGTATGCACAAAACTTATAAGTACAGCTGTAATTTCATATCAAGGCGATGCAGGATGGTACTGTATACTGTATGTTAGCCTGGCATCAAGAGAGGCTTTTCACAGCCCTGCTGTATGGGAAGTTGGTTACCATGGTGATATTTACCTCCGCTCTTTCCATTCTGGGCTGCTGTGCTCTCAGATAAGGTCCATTGAAATAGTTTCTGACCAATCAAGTTCACGCCAGGCAAAGACACCTTCCCGTACCTCATTTGTATACCCTACTGTATGTACGGGTGGAAATCGCAGTCATTAAATTTTCAAAATGGGCAAGGAGTGATTGACCCATTGTAAGAGGCATTCAATCTGGTTTCCACCTCATGCATTAAAAATGACATTTAGGAGATTAAATTGTAAAAGTTGTAGTCTTTGTAATGCGGTGCGGTGAGTACATTTGGAGTGTCAGAGGGGCTTCTGAATGATGTGACACCATTAGCCTGATGAAAAATGAGTTCCTTTTGGTATGAGAGCGTCTTTGCTTGCATAAGACTTCGGAGTGGAGTTTAGTGAGAATAAATTGCGACTGGTGGTTGCATTGGTTTGTGCATGCGCTGCCCACATTGTTTTAGCAACCGATTTGTTAAAAGGCTTATGCAAATCACAACAAAAAATTAATACTACACAATTGGCAGTTCCCCGTTCTGAGTTTCTGCTGGTACAGTACGGCATCAATACTGTAATCCAGACACCTGAATCAGCTGTATATATGCAGCTATAATGCTATTCTCCGTCAGCTGATGAATTATTCCTGCCACGATCGCTCGAAAACGTACACAAATCATTTGCTTTAAAGAACGCTCTGTTTACCCGCTTCCCTGTGGGTGGTAACAGCAAAAAGTTTATTGCAATACGGCTAATTTAAACTGGTGAAACTAACGCACAGGTTTTTGTTCCGAAGCTAGACAGGCTCGACTAGTTGTGATGTCACAAATCTGCAAAGGTTTTGTTGATTAATATTTAGTAGGGCATGCACCAAAAAACTTTTTTAAACTGTTTTGATAACTATAACACAGTGATTTAAAGAGGAAATCTATATTTTAGATTCATGTACACAGTTTAGCTTGTGGCATTTATTTTGCAGGTTAGTGGATTAATGCATGAATAGTTAAAGAAAATTCAAGTACATCTCTGAGTGGCAAGAGTTTTGCTTAGTTTGAGGGGTTCCAGGTCCTGCCCTAAATCAACATTATAGACGTGCATTAGTTGAGGTAGGTTACATGATGTTTGTTTGTGAGTTGGTTGGTGGTTTTGCTTGGAATGTATAGCAAGTGAAAAAACACATTAGCTATCTGCAATGTATAATAATCACATGATCACTCAGCATTATGGATTTCAGCTCTGGATCGCCACTTATTATAAAACACTGTTAAAATTAAAAGAATAACATATGCTTCCTCTTTTATTAGATGCATTTCTCCCTCAAGCTATTTCAGAAAGTTTTGCTGAATAAAACTTTAAATGACGCCTATGATCTGTACATGCATGTTGGGATATGATGCGCATCTTTGGTCTTCCAACAGAACAGAGACAGTTGTTCGTGTAACAAGATGTTTAAAACGGTAAACTGACTGCAAGCATTAAACCTCTTTGTGCTGAGAAGCATTAGAGCATTTATTTATTCATTTATTTTTGGCTGCTTGGTTTGCACAGGACAAACACACACACACACACACACACACTATTCCAGGTTTTCTGTCGAGTCAGGGAAGCCATCTGCCACACACTGATAATGGCCCGCCAGGGACGTGAGGACTGGTACAACCAGAGATGAATTAAAAAAGCAAGAATATACAGAATGCTACGTTTTACTGTGTCTGTCACCACCTCAAATCTCCCCCCCCCAAACACACACACACACACACACACAGGTTCTCGTAAAAGTCTGAAATGTGCGTTTTATCCGTTGTTCACCAACGCTGCAAAAAGTTAGATTTCCAATATTGTATTTTGATAGAATCATGATTTTAAAGACCAGAGCGGAGAAAGGGAGATTTAATATTTCGTGACAGCTGGTCGCAGGAAATGCATAGGATTATTGCCACGCCAAATACCAGGTTATAAATCATCCGTTTTCACGAGGATTAGAAAACACTCCAGAGATGAACGGGGAACGAGCGAGAGGCACAAAGAATTATCGAGCTTTATACATGTCGAGTGGCGTGTCGCGCTCGTGAGAAAAAGGTTACTGTCAGTCAATATTATAAATCAATCCTGACCCGTAAAGACATACAAAATGAAAATCTGGCTCAATTCCAGACCTTTCACAGCTTCCTGTTTTATAGGAAGTGTGTCTGGTTTGTGAACTAGGATAAAGTTGAGGTGGGTGGGCAGGGAAGGTCTGGCGGAGAGGGAGAATATACAGGGTTTGTTTTTATCTCCCACAGCAATCTGTGTAGAATTTTGAGAGTTCTGAAGGAAAGTAGACAGTGAGTGGCAGTATTCCTGTAGCTCAATCGGTAGAGCGTTACGTTAGCAGCGAGAAGGTCACGGGTTCGAGTCCCAGGGAACCGCACATACTGTTGAAAGGTGTATGTCGAATGTGCTGTAAATCGCTTTGGATTAAAACGGCTGTCAAATAAAGAAATGTAGGATTTGGATTATTGCTTAGGGTTAGAACATATTTACACAAGTTTGTACTGTAGATGTCCATGTTCATTAACTGAATGATTCAAGTTTAAATATGTGTAATACATGGTTATTTTTGTATGTAAAGGTCTTTACATTTAACATTTAACATCAGCTTGTTTGTTTAATGGGATTGAAACAATGGTGTTGGTGTTGCTAGCGACATTCTACCATTTGAGTTATAAATGTAACCCATGCTGGCAAAAAGTGTCACAATGAGCAATTTTTAAAAGACGAATTCTTGTTATTTTTACATTCCACTTAAAAAAACATTACAAATGGTGCATGATTTGTTGGAATCAGACAAAAGATAAATGAGTTATACCTGTCTGAAGCACCAGTCATCGAGAGAAAAGCAGAAAAACAGCCATTTTTCCTGAATTATTAAAACAAAGGAAACCTTTAGATAAGTAAACCGCTCAGAAAATGTACAAATAAAGTTAATTTTACATGTTCAACTGCTATTTGAAGCATGGGCTCGCTAGACGAGGGCTTAATGAACTCATTTTTGTGAAAACCTCAAATTAGACCAGAACTGACATTTTTCATTTATTTTGCCTGTAGCTTGTAATTAGCCTCTGCTCGTTCTCACTCATTTTGCCAGCACAGGTCACATACACAGATGAATATCTCTGAAAATGTTCAATCCAAAAAGAATGTATTGATACCTGAACTTGTATTTTCTCTCAGTTCTGTAGCCTGTTTTGTCCCAGAACCCAGAAGCGAGTTTCTGAAAGTGTGCATTGAACGGAATCTGACCTTTGTCAGATACGTACAGTGACGCTTAAGTTGAATGCGGGATTTTTTTCAGTGTATGGACGGATAGCTAAGCGCTTACAGTCTGAAGGTCATCTCTCCTCATCTCCACACACCAGTCACCACGAGGTGTTTCATGCGCTGCTGATGTCGGCGTGTGGCGTAACCCCACAACAAATTGGCTTTAGGTGGAGGTGACAGAGATGCATGATGGGTAAATTGATGAAGTAAAGCGCAGGTCGGCGGGGATAATGGATCGGAGGAAAACTCGCGGGCCGGAGCAGTGGGTTGATGACGAGGTCTTTTCCATTAACTCAGAGGTGTGGAGCAGGGTGAGGTTGCGAGGCAGGGTTAACTCATCTCTCCAGAACTCGCCTTGTACATCTGCCTGGATCACACGGCCGCCCCGTCACTCCGCCTGCCTGTTTGACATAAAACCTCAACTCAATTAAAGTTGAGCAAAGAGAAGCAAGCCAGACAAAGTTTCTAAACTTCCTCTACTATCAATCTTTACTTGCGTTTAAATGATGTTTTTCTTGTTTTTTACACGTTTTTTTTAACATTACACTTGAGGAATTGGCAATAGTTCAATATAGCTTAAAAAAGTTCCTCCAGGGTGATAAACAATCGCGTATGCAGTGATTAGCACTGATGTGAATGTTTCTTTGGGTTGAAATCTCACTTTAAAGCTGTAATCTGTAATGTTTGCATCTCTAGCGCCATCTCTGTTTGAAACATACAATTGCAGCTCACTTTACATACTTTACAAACTGTTTGTTTGACATTTCCTGGGAAAACAGACCTCAGAGCTCAAATTATAAATCATTATAAACTTACTGTTGTGAATTAGGGAAAGCTAAGGCAATTGTGTTAAACAGTGATCTGTCAGGTACTTGCTCAACTGATTTTTGTTCATTTTTAACTCCTACTAAACAAGTTACAGCTTGCAGCTTTAAATGGAGGAGGCATAATGAAGGCATTTAGTAACTGTCTCTCTGACACTTCTGGTTTTCTTGCTGTTGTATGTAAGAATTTAATACCAGTCCTGGTCTAATATGGGAACTTCATTGAGAATACTGATTAGGAGAGCCAGATCGCCTTACAATGTGTAATTAGGGCCTCATTTTTTCAAAGACGCGGGAAACGTGGAGGGAATCTCGCAATCCAAACGTTACAATGAGAATAAACACACAAAACTGTCATTTACATATTTTAATTACAGTTATTCAGATTTAGTGTGAATATTAGGGTGGGAAATGGCTTTTTTAATCCATGAATAGGCTGTAATCAAAATCTCACAATGGAAAAAAAATACAAGCGAAAACAAAATGATTTGCGTAAGACCGCATGTTATCCAGGGTTTGCTCAACCAGTCTGGATCTGCAATTAAAACATTCTCATATACTTTAATAAAACACGTTCCTATAAAATAATTATTCATAGATTTAGCTTTTTAATTACTGCTTTTCACATTTTCTTGTTTGTTTGTTTTGTAGTTTGGTGGTATTTCACACTTTTTTACGCTTTTGGTTTGTGACCCTGTTTGGCGTCAGAGTTTACTTCATTTGGTCTGTGTAAAAGCTGTTTTCTGAATTCGGGTGCTCACCAGTGAATTGAACCCGTGGCAGTATTAAAACAGGAGTACAGCAGTTCACACAGACGCTGGTACGGTTTTCAGCTGGCGTTAATACAGTCTGAGGTAACTTAAATTCCTCAAATCTCCTCAAAAACATAATATATTTAAATAGTTTTTGGAGCCTATGTGTAAGCCCGGCTAACAGGGAACATTCTTAGAACATTGGCTGATGGTCTCTAAAAGTTCTCTCAAAGTTATCAATAAAATGTTCTTGCAGGAACGTTTGTAGAAAATTGAATTAATGTTAAATATTATATATTAAAATCGATATTCTTAATTTGTCAGTCAAATTTTTAGTTACTGAATAAAGTAGTTACTGACTTAAAGTTACTGAATTAAAAAACTTTGAATACAATTCTTATAATCAAGCAATAATGCTAATACAATGGCAAAAAAAAACTGGACGTTTTGAACATTCCTAAAACTTTCCAAATAACATTAACATAACATTTAAATTAGTGATAGCAGCTGTGACTGCTATCACTAACTATATTAATAGATTTATCTAAAACAAAGGCTAATTTAAAGTTAGCATTGCAGTTTAGTTTTCAATTCAGTCAGCAGTTTCCATTTTGCGACACCTCGTTTTGCTGCAACAAGATTGTTGTCTTTTAAATGAATAATGCTGTTTATTCTTCCAGCATGCCGGCGTTTAGGTGTCTATATTGTGCCACTAGTAGACGACACTAAATGGTTTAACTGGGTTTACTGTCACACTGTGTAGATAAAAGCTATTAGATGTCATACTGTCTGATCTTCAGTGTATGTGTATATATATATATATATATATATAAATATATATGTTCTCTCCGCAGGCATCAGGCCTCTCTCCCGGTGAGACCCAGACTCAGAGTCTCCTGCTGGCCCCTGGGGTGAGATGGGGCCAGACCCCCATCAACCAGACCACCCCGTGGGAGACAGATGAGCCGCCCACCAAGCAGCACAGAGAGAGTGACACAACAGGTACGTCCTCAAACATTGATGTCCTCTCTCTCTTCAGCTCCATGTTCCATAGACGTAATCTATAACTGATTTCCTCAGAATGAGTGAATACTGCTGTATCACTTTTTCTTTTGTAAGTCACTTTGGGGAAAAGCACCTTCCAAATGAATATCTGAATGTTTTTCTATGGTAAATTTGACGATGTAAATAATTCTCGTATTCAGTCTGGCTTTCAAACAGAAGACATGAGTTTGTACTTCTATTATTTGGTCTCTTTATTTCTCTCATGTTATTTTCCTCCTGTCTTGTCATCTTTGTGATTGGCATTATATTGTTCTGGCTTTGTTTTGCTGCTGTTGTATCAGTATTGAATCTTGAATCTTGTTGGGTTCTGCATTGTCTTCACAGACTTGTTGGAGATAACTGTCTCTCTCCACCTCAAGGTCGTAAAACCCTAAAAAACACTTGAATTGGTTTCTTGTCAGCTGAAGTCAAACTGAGTAAAATTTTTTATTATTTTTGTTTGTTTTTGTGATTTATCCAACTGACATTAAATATCAGACCAAATCTACAATAGACCGACCTGTTCACCAATAAACTGGATATGAAGGTAGTTATGATGTTTTTCCTGTTTAAACAAAGTTGAAATATTTTAAAAAATAATAATATTAAAAAAAAATTATATTTTATAAAATTAAATATTTTTTAAAACTTCAGCATGCACCCCCCCACCAAGAACCTCAAGTCACCTCAAAAGCCAAAA
>JAZGTJ010007118.1:0-23505 GCA_036877575.1 Botia almorhae
TGCTGAAGCTGCTGTGCCAGGGACTGTACAGACAACACAGTGCCAGGTGCAAGAGAGCTGCAACAGGAATCGCAGCAGGTTTTCCTGTGCAACATGTCAAAAAGTCGGATGGACACTGGGTCTGCAAACTCTGTAAAGTTTGAAATGCTTAAAATAAAACAGACATGTGTATCCATATATTGTGAATGTGTGTCTTTTGTATAAATACGGCAGGCATTTCTGAAGGTTTGTCACACACATAGGTTTGGCCTGCCTTGGATCTGAGTTACTCTGAGTAATCAAATGCAAATGTGCCAGGCCTCACAGGTAATGGGTGTGTTTGCACAACAAAAGCAGGAGGACAAAGGTCTGTGGAAATCTCAGCAGGGTGCTTGTAGGTGTTAGGTCCAGGGATTTTACGCAAATTTGCGCAGGTTTAGTAAATCTAGTGTTAACCAACTGTCTGCCAGCCGTCACATGCCACAGATGTCACATAATTTGCAACACATAGAATCACCTAAATACTAGATCAAAGATCAAAACCTAGATGTGCTCTGCTTGACAGAAACATGACTAAAACGTGATGATTACATTACATTAAATGAGTCAATCCCCCAAAATTACTGTTATAAGCATGAGCCTCATCCAAAAGGTAAAGGGGGAGGTGTTGCTGCACTTTATATGAATACATTTACAGCTACCCAAAGATCTGACTTTAGTTACAACTCTTTTAACGTAACGGTGCTTAATATAGCTTCATCTGGAGTAAATAAGCAGACTTTGTCATTTCTACTGGCTACTGTCTACAGGCCACCAGGGTACCACACAGACATTATCAAGGAATTTGCTGACTTTTCATCAGAAGTAGTACTAGCCACTATTCTAATTGTCCTAATTGTTGGTGATTTTAACATCCACATGGATAATGAAAAGGATGCATTGGGTTTGGCTTTCAAAGACATTTTGAACACTATTGGTGTCTCACAACACGTGTCAGGGCCAGTGGCTAAATTAAACAAAGGTAAAGTGTCACCTGCCTCTGACAGTTGTCAATACCATATGTAACCGAATGAATGAGATGAGTGGTGGTAATTGGCCTTGGTGAGCACCTATCAGTAATGAGTTCCCTCTACTTAAGAGCTGTTGGCTAAAGCCTGTGCTGTGTCACGTCCGGCTCCTACCCCTCTCTGTTGTTGATGATAGCTGCAGGTATGTACCGATAGCATGTAGCGGTTTGCTTTTAGTTGCTGTGCATGTGGCGATAATTAGTAACTGTTGCATTCTAGCTTGTCTTTTCCCCTTGTTGTTCCTGCGGTTGGTTTCATTAAGTGGATTCTCAGACTCTTCACCTCTCAGGTACGTGCAAACTCTTCGGTGGAAAGCAGATAGTTTAGTTTCGCTCAGGTAGTGGCTGATGCTCCAAGTTATGTGCAGTATCCCAGTTAAACGGCGGGCTGTATGAATGCTGTGTACCTGTCCTGGTGAAGTAATAAGAGAGCACATTGATGCACACTGATTTCCCGAACCGGAGTGCTAAATGACATGTCTGCGCTGTGTGAGCTTTTCCTTCCTTGTTTTTTTAAATTTGAGTTGATTTTCTTTTCTTTTCCTTTTGCTTGTTCTGTTTAATACTTGGATCTTGTTCGTGACTGTCTATTCATTTACTACTACTGTTGTTAGTATTATCATTGTTATTGTCTGTTTTATAGTTATTTTGTACCCTCAAAACGTGGGATATTGTGGTATTATGTTTTGAAGTCTGTTTGCTTGTTTGTCTGTTTGTTTATTTATTTTGATTCTTTTGTTTTAGGCGCTGAGCTTCCACGGGTGAAGGATCTCTAGTGGTGGTGGTGCTCATCTAATGTCTGCCGTGTGACACTTTTTGAAGTGTTGTTGGGTTGTGTGATCTGAGTGCACGATGGTGTGCGTGTGAAAGTGTGCTTTTGGATAACTAGCTTGGTGATTTCTCCTCGTGGTGGACCTCAGCCCTGTAAGTTTGTGGTTTTGTGTTGTTATGAGTTGTGTAAGTGTTCGTTATATAATGTGATGTGTATTTTTTTTGGTTTATTGTGAAACTGTGGTCAGCCATGCACTTCTGACCAGCTGGTGGATGCTTTCCTGTGCCAGGGATGTTATTTTAATGTGATTTTGTTTTTCTTTATTTAGATTTAATTTTGTATTAATAAATTTTTGTATTTTTTTATACGATACCCACGTTTCTGCTTACCTTATTTAAGAGAGTCGAACCTGTGTATCCTTAAAGCTTTTTAAGTGTCAGTTATATTTCCCTGGATGAAATTCTCAAGGTGGCGTAGTTGAAACTGCTGGTGACTGAAACCTATACCACTCCGTCACACATAGAAGTGATGATTTTATGAATTTCTTAAATAACGTCCCAAAACCATACTGTTATCAGACTGCTTATTAAAAAAAACACAATTAAAAAAATACTGGAAAAGGTGGTGTCTTCATAGATATGCTCTTTCCTGGAAAGAAATATCTATGAGAATTTCCAGTCAGGTTTCAGGCCATATCATAATACAGAGACTGCTCTCATCAGAGTTATTAATGATCTGCTTTTGTCACCCGATCGTGGCTGCATCTCTTTTCTAGTATTACTTAACCTTAGTGCAACCTTTGACACTATTGACCACAGCATTCTACTAAATAGGCTTGAAAACTATGTTGGCATAAATGGAACTGCACCGATTCCAGTTTTTTGCTGTGAGTAAAAAGTTCTCTTGTGATTGGACTTGTGAATACCGATCACAAGTCCAATATGGAGAACCGCAGGGCTCAGTTCTTGGGACCCTATTTTTCACCTTATACATGCTACCTCTGGGAGCAATTATTAAGAGACATGAAGGTAGATCCATTGTTATGCTGATGATACTCAGCTATACATTTCTTTTAGGCCCAACGATACTCATAAATTTACTAGTTAACAGAATGCATAGTCAATATCAAAACTGGGAAGACTATTAACTTAATCCACTATTAAATTCAGATAAAACAGAAGTTTTACTTGTTGGGTAAAAACCCTCCACACGGAGCAACATAGAACACTGCCTTACTCTGGATGGATGCTCTATAATTTCATTAGCCAAGAATCTGGGTGTCATTTTTGATAACAATTTGTCCTTTAAAAAAGCCACATTTCCAATATTTGTAAAACTTTTTTCAGCTTAATATATCAAAACTACGAAACAGCTCTCGAAGTCAGACACTGAATAATTAATTCATGCATTCATGACATCAAGTCTTGATTATTGCAATGCCCTACTTGGTGGGAACACTTCCCACAAGAACAGATGTACCGTCTTCACACTAAATCTGTCTGTCGTTCATTCTCCAAGGTCCTGTAGTCAGCTGGATCCAAACTCTGAGACCAGATGGTGAGGTACTGGATGAAATGACGCTGAGACAGATCATCAGGATTCGATAGACTTCTTATTTACATGACAATGTTTAGCTTTATTTTGTTCTCTGTTTAGTCACAGAAGTGTGATGTTATGGCTGCATTTAGTAATATTATGCCTCACTGCTTTGTGTTGGCAGTTACAAATTGCAGCTTTAATGTGCCAGAGGAGTTTTGTCATTGGAGTTTTGGTTTCTTGCCACTGTCGCCCTGTTTTCTTGCTTGCTGGGAGACTGCTGACGTCTAACTTAGCCTAGGGTTTTGTAAATTGTAAACATCTAATATTTTATTGTAAATATTTTATGTATGTATGCTACTTTTGCATGTTGTGTAGTTCATGGTACTATTGCAAATCCTATATACCCCTGTCCCATAAGATGTTGTCTATTATATGCCATCCCTATGTAAGTTGGAACGCATATCTTGCTCAACAATTTTTTTTCCGTTCAGTCAACCCTTTTTTCATAAACATACTATAAACCTAGTATACCAAATTAGTCTTATACATCCCACACATATTATTTGCAATAATACCAATAATACCATTAACATGACATTTGTTCTGTGTTTTATTCTTCTTCTTGTTTCTCTGTGTAAAACTGCTTTGAAGCAATGTAAGATTGTAAAAAGCGCTATACAAATAAAATTGAATTGAAAACATTTTATTGAATGAAGGTACAATTATTGATTCAGATGGTCAGAGATGGTCTTAAGAGAGATGGTCTTTCTGGTCCATCTCATCTGGTTTGCTGTTGTGATGGTGGTGTGTCTGTGGTGGTAGGGCAGGTGGTAGGGCACCACCACAACAACAGCAATCAAAGGGTAGTGGAAGATATTGTTGTTCAGCTGGGAACTGACCCCAAACCTGAGGGCCAAGTAATACCCAAGTAATACCTTTTTACCCAAGTAATAAATCTCTTACCTGAACAAAAACAAGTATTAATCTGAACTATTGCTTTACACATTGCTCAAAACATGAAGCAAAATAAACTGTCAGATGTTTATAGGTTTTAAAAGAAAAGATAAAAAACCAATCCCATATCTTTTGTTGTTGATACTTTAGGCCATGTGCTCAATCAAACTGTACAGAATTTTAGAGTGTCTCTTTCTGCTAGGTAGAAGCAGCCAAACTAATGCCAACATGAATACATTGTGTGACATCCTCTCAAACAGAGAAAGATACTTTTCTAGGCTGATGGTGTAATTATATAGGACCTATACAAACTATGAACTGGATTAATTATATACAAGGCTGGTCATAATTATGAATGCAGCTATTGAAACCGTTAGTTTTCTTCTTCTTCTTCTTCCGCTCTTAAAGTCTATGGCAGTCCATAGAACTATACATAGAAAAAGTTATGAAATTTGGCACACTGATAAATGACCGTAGGAACATTAACCACACCAATTTGCACAAATGCTTACCTAATTTTCGATTTTTTGTTGGCCACTCAGCGCATCAACAAATTCCATAATAAGCACACAATAATGGGTATAAGGCTATATCTTGGCAACACTTTGGTATATTGGTACGAAACTTTGTAGGTGTCATTGTCACATTGGGGTCATCCTGACCACATCTCTATGCTTTGGCATATTAACAACTTGTTACCTGTCATTAGAGGCATGAACTGAGGTTGCATGCCCCGTTTCGTCACAGAGCCACCTGCTGGAGCAGAAATATGAAAAATAGCTACTTTTGCCAAAAAAAGCTACTCAATATTTTATTTGTCATAATCAATACTACTTCCTGTTGGCCATTTAAAAGTCTTTGTTAAACCTACTTTTTCAAACTCCCTCTAGGGTACTTGTCCGATTTGCACGAAATTTGGTATACATCATCTACAGACATCCCTGACAAAGAGTTATTAGAAGATTTTCAATTGGCCAGTCTGTTCTCATACACCGCTTCAATGAATTTGACGATCAGCCCATAATAATGATATAAGGCTGTATCTTGCCAAAGCTTTGGTATATTGATATGCAACTTCGTAGGTGTCATTGTCAGCTGTCCTAAACACAAAATGTTTAAATCACTTTATTGTGCTGTAAATCGTATTTTTCTTAATCTCATTGCTTAAGCATCAAAATAGATTAGATTAGATTCAACTTTATTGTCATTACACATGTATGAATACAGGGTAATGAAATACAGTTTAGCATCTAATCAGAAGTGCAAATAGCAGCAAGTGCAATATACAGTGTGTGCCATGTTACAAATTGTGTACAATAAATTAAGTATGAGCAGATATATAGATGTTCTATGAGGATAAATATACAGGTGTGAATAAATATAGATGTTATATACAGATGTGGCAGATATACAGATGTGCTATGGTAAATATACAGATATGAATAAATATACAGATGTACAAATATACAGATGTGCTATGGGTAAATATACAGATATGAATAAATGTATAGATGTACAAATATACAGATGAGGTAAATATACAGATGTATATATATAAATGTATATACAGATGTAATGATGTGTAGCAAAGTATGTGCTTGTATGGTGAATGTTATTGGTAGAGATGAAGGGGAGGAGAAGTGGTGTAGGTTTAGTGTGTGTGTGGGTGGGTGGGTTGGATGGAAAGGTTCAGTGTGGGTTCAGAAGGGTGACAGCTGTGGGGTAGAAGCTGTTCCTAAATTTGCTGGTTTTTGTCTGGAGGCCCCTGAAGTGCCTTCTAGAGGGGAGGAGCTGGAAGAGTCCATAGGCAGGATGGGAGAAATCCCTAAGAATGCTGCCCGCCCGGCGTAGACATCTATTCTTATGGATGTCCTCAATGGCAGGAAGTGGAATCCCTGTGATGCGTTTGGAAGTTTTCACTACCCACTGCAGTGCCTTGCAGTCAGCGACAGAGCAGTTCCCATACTAGACTGTGATACAGTTGGTCAGGATGCTCCCTATCGCACAGCGGTAGAAGTTACCCAGTGTGTCAGCAGACAGGTGGTTCTTCTTCAGTGTCCTCAAGAAGAAGAGGCACTGATGGGCCTTCTTGACCAGGCTGTGGGTGTTGGTTGACCAGGACAGGTTCTCGGAGATGTGGGTCCCCAGGAATTTAAAGCTGGAGACACGTTTGACACCCACGTCATTGATGTAGATGGGGTCATAAGTGTCACACTTCTCCTTCCTGAAGTCCACAATGAGCTCCTTGGTTTTGTTTGTGTTCAGGAGCAGGTTGTTTTTGGCGGACTATGCAGCTAGGTGCTTTACCTCCTCCCTGTAGTCAGACTCATCATTGTCACTGATGAGCATGATCACCGTGGTGTCGTCTGCAAACTTGATGATGGAGTTGGATCCATACAGTCGTGGATGAAAAGGGAGTAGAGGAACAGGCTTAGCACACAGCCCGATGGAATGCCAGTGCTAAGTGTGATGGTGGTGGAGCGGTTGTGCCCTGACTCAACATGCTGGGGTCTGTTGGTCAGGAAGTCCGTAATCCAGTTGCAGATGGAGTTATTGATTACGAGATCCTCCAGTTTGGTGATCAGCATAGAGGGAATGACTGTATTGAAAGCAGAGAAAGTCAATAAACAGTAATCTTGAATATGTGTTTTTGTTGTCCAGGTGTGAGAGTACAAAATGCAACGCCGTGGATACAGCATCTTCTGTACTCCTATTGCTTTGGTAAGCAAATTGGTGAGGATCCAGTGTGGGCGGCAGGCATTTTCGAGGTGTGCCAGGACAAGTCGCTCAAAGCACTTCGTAACTATAGGCGTAAGTGCTACAGGGCAGTAGTCGTTCAGCATTTAGCTCATTGAGGAAGGACACATTTATGGCTGTCTGTGTGCAGTTGCTGGGTTTGTAGTCAGAAATGGCCTGTATGCCCTGCCACATGCGTTGGGGGTCGGAGTTAACAAAGTGTTCCTCCACCTTCAGCTTGTAGCTGTATTTTGCTTTCTTGATGCCCCTCTTCAGGTCTGCCCTAGACGTACTGTAGGCCTGTGCGTCACCTGATCTGAAGGCATTTTTACGTGTCTTTAGCAGAAACCACACTTCCTTGTTCATCCATGGCTTCTGATTTGGGTATGTGGTGATCTTTCTCTCTGTGATAACACTGTCAATTGTGGTGTTGATGTGTTCTAGTACTGAGTGCGTATATGAGTCAATGTTTCTGTGAGAGCCACAGGTAGCCTGAGAGGCAAACCTACTCCATTCTGTGTCTTTGAACATGTCCTGGAGTACAGAATCTGCCCCCACCGACCACACTTTGATGGTCTTCACTAATGGCTTCACACGATTGATGTGTGGTGTGTACTTGGGGGTGAGAAACAAAGAAAGGTGGTCAGACTGTCCCAGGTGGGGGAGGGGGACTGTTCCAGCAGTGTTTGTGTAGATGTGATCCAAGGTTATATCTCCTCTGGTGTGACATGAGACATGTTGATGAAATTTAGGTAGTGTCGTCTTTAGATTGGAATGGTTGAAGTCACCCGCTACAATGAATGCAGCCTCGGGGTGTGCAGTTTGTTGTTTGCTAATGGCTGCATGGAGATCATTCATAGCAAGCTTAGCATTAGCATCCAGTGGAATATATGCAGCTGTTATTATGGTGGAGGTGCATTCTCTTGGCAGATAGAATGGTCTACACTTGACAATGAGCTACTCTAGGTCAGCTGAGCAGTGTCTTCCAACAATGACAGAGTTTGTACACCAAGTCTTATTCACATAAATGCATAAGCGTCCGCCTCTTGTCTTACCGGTATCAGCTGCTGTTCTGTCCGCCTGGAGAGTGTGATGTCCGACTAGCTCGATAGCATTGTCGGGTATACCGCTGTGTAGCCATGTTTCTGTGAATATCATGACGTTACAGTCCATAAGTCTCTTGTTGTTAATGATCCGGAGTCATAACTCATCCATTTTGTTTACCAGAGACCGCACATTAGCGAGAAAAATGCTGATCGGATCTTCACAAACTACAACTCCCACAATGCACATACCTAAACTGATTACTTCCTGTCGTCCACCTGTTAATCATCATGAACTGTGTATATATACCGGACTCTAACAAACGTTCCTTGTGAAGTCTTGATTTGCCACATGCATCATTTCTGAGCGTTTTTCCCTGTTTACTGTTTTGCCTTTTGTGTATGACCTGGTGTATGACATTTCGTGATTGTTGCTCCCTGCCACTTGTATTGGATTGATTACCGTTGCTGATTGTTTGCTACCTGCTCCTATCTTGGACTGTGTTACTGATTCTGATTGTTTGCTGCCTGGCCTTGAACATTGCCTGTCTCCCGTTTACTCTATTGCTCTCCTCTGCTGTGATTGTTTGCTGTTGTTGACCTGCCTGTTTACTTCAACATTAACAACTTCAACAACTGCAGATGGATCCTTACTTGAATGAATTTGTTACAGAAGACTTCGCCACCACATGATCCAGCAGCTCTCGGGCAATTGTCTACAGAATTAACATTCCAAGTGTCACAAATCATCTTGCATCAACACCAGCTTACTTGAATCAATACAATCACAGAGGAGCTAGTCAAGGCGATTCAGGGGACTAGCTTTATGGACTCTGCATTGTCCACTACCGCCGTTAGCTTTGCAACCCAGCACCTCCTGCCCAGTAAGCCCTTGTTTAACTTTTCCTGAGAAATTTGATGGTTCACCTGCAAAATGCAAGGGATTTATACTGCAATGTTCCTTGTTTGTTAACCAACAGCCATTTCTATACCCCACTGAATCTAGCAGGATTGCTTTTGTTTGCATTTCCTGCCTTCAATATCTTCCTGCAACGTTTTCGCGAAGGTGTTCAAACATCCAATGGAAGGTAGGAGCCCAGGTGATCAACTACTAGCTCTTACTCAAGATAAATCAGAATACGCCTCAGAATTTGTACTCACCTTTCGCACCCTAGCACAAACACATTGGATGGCACAAACAAATTGGGTAGAAGACACATTAAAATTACTCTTTCGCAGGGGGTTGAATTCAGAATCAGTCAGAACTCGCCTGTAGGGTAGGAATCTCACAGAATTTGAGTTAACTATTCAGATCGACAATCTTGTTCGTACTCGTTGATCTAATGCCATGTCAACCACACATCCCGAATTTACACAGGTCTAACCAATGCAGCTGGCATATACCCATCTAACACAGGAGGAACGTTTTCGTCATATACAAAACCGTCTGTGTTTGTACTGCAGTGATTCTGGTCACCTCAAAATGTCATGTCCAATTTGTCCTAACCCGGAGTGATGATTGGTGAGTGTTGCGTCAATACCTTTAAGTTTCAATTCAGGTATCACATTGCCCTCGTTGATTCTGGAGCCGCAGGGAACTTCATTTCTAATAACTTTGTTCAGAAATTTTAAATTCCATTGTCACCCGCTGATTGCTCTCTAACAGATGGAAGACCCMYAGGAGTAAGTGGAGCTATCTAGTTAACTGTACGTAGGTCTACTACACTCTGAGACCATTCAATTCTATGTGATTCCCTCACTACATTATTCAATTATATTAGGGCTACCCTGGCTTAAGCAGCATGAGCCTGTGATTTCCTGGAGACAAGGAGAATTACAACAATGGAGATCCACTTGTTTCCATCAATGTATCCAGAAAGTGAATGGTACTGCCAGTTTCCCAGAACCCCAAGATGCTACTTAGAACCCTAATCAGTGAATCCCAGTACAAAATTATGAGTTTTTAGAAGTATTCAGTTAAGTCAGAGCCTCTCAACTACGGTTTGTTACGTGTGTTTGGTTTACTGAACCACAGAATTTAAGCCTGGTAATTCTAATTCTGTTAAGCAGTACGTCAAAGCAACGTCTCCTTAAATATCAGTTGTTTGTTAACCCTTTTGCGCATACGATCACACCGGTGTGATTATTCTTGGTTGGGCTCAGGCGCATACAATCACACCGGTGTGATTAGAATGTTCAGTGGTCACGTGATCACCCGCTAAAATCAAACTGTGTTCAAACCAGGAATGGCGGTAAACGAGTAAGCGAATCTCTCAGCTCTTATTATGTTTCATGGTTGTTAGCGTTTTCAGTCATGTAATGTTTATTTTTTCCTTACATTTTAAATGATGCTGCACGATCGCACATAAATATTAACACAAATACCAGGAATAAACATATATAAGTTCAATTTTAACTCACATTTATTTGTATAGCGCTTTCATATACATCATCTTCTATATAGCGCTTACTTCTATATATAGCCTATACTTTTTATGAAACAGAGGCAAAAGCATCTTTCAAACAAAACGTTGTTATTTTTTATTTCTTACATTTCATATTTTATTAATCATAGAAGTAATAGGAAAATATATATTGTTTATCCATAACAGAGGCAAACCTTATTGCATATGTATAAACGTATGCAGATTGCATATGTAATTATAAAGTTAACTCTATTCCTCTCTTAGTTCACCAGACACTTGTTTAAAAATGTTTTTCAAAAGAAGCAGATGAGCATTTTTTAAATCCAGCAGTCTGTCTCCCGAACAAATCGCGGTGCCCATGACAACTTGCCAGCCAATCTAACGAGAACATTATAAACGTTTGCACATTTTTAACAATTGGAAAATCTTTCATTTAACAATGCATGTAAAAGTTTTATAAAGATTTTGTTTGAAATATACATATTCTTACACATATAAGCTGCAGCACGTCACTGTGTAATGTCATGCCACAAGCTTTATGCGTCTCCATAGTAACTGGAACGTGATTCATTTTAAAATAACGGTCGCATTAAAAAAAACTTACGCTGGGGGGTCTGTCGCCTAAAGAAAAACTCACGTGTGAAAGGTTTAAGCAAGAGAAATGTGAATTTCACCAGTCAAGTTCCCAATCTTGGGTTATATTATTAGTAACGAAGGCGTAGCCATGAATGAACATAAGGTTGATGCAGTCTCTAAGTCACAACCCAAGACAGTCAAAGAATTACAAAGATTTTTAGGCTTCGCTAACTTTTATAGATGTTTCATTAGAAACTTCAGCTCCGTCACCACACCTCTAACGTCCCTTCCCAAACAAACGTCGAGTAAATTAAGATGGTCCCATTAAGCGGAATTAGCCGCTACACTCCCCAGCCGAATGTAACTATGACGTGGGGAAGAACTTTACAGAGAACTTTTAGCTATGAAACTGGCTCTCGAGAAAAGGAGACATTGGCTTGAGGGGGTTTCCCATCCATTCACTGTATTAACAGATCACAAAAACCTGGAATATCTGTGATCAGCTAAAAGACTTAACCCTTAACTACCAGAAGACATTGTGTCTGACATTGTGTCTGACAGAGGCCCCTAATTAATCTCCAGAGTCTGACCTGCTTTTTTTAAGGGTCTGGGCATTAACATTAGTCTCACTTCTGGCTATCATCCCCAGTCCAATGGTCAGACAGAACGCTGAACCAAGAAGTCAGATGGTTTTTGAGATCTTACTGTCAGGAACACCAGGAGGATTGGTCCAAGTTTTTTATGTAGGCGGAATATGCACAGAACTCCCTAGTAAAGTCTTCAACCGGGTTAACACCATTTAAGTGTACATTGGGCTTCCAATCTCCTCTGTTTGCTTGGTCTGGCGAACATACGGAATTCCCAGCCGTCAATGATAGGTTACAAAGAAGCGAAGAAGTCTGGAATAGAGCACATATGCATCTACTTCATGCGGTCAGAAGGCATACTCATCATACAGGCATACACATCATACTCATCGCAGACCTGGTCCAAGCTACTCTCCTGGTCAGTGGGTCTGGCTATCTACCCGAGATCTCCGCCTGAAACTCCCATGCAGGAAATTACACCCCAGGTACGTTGGTCTATTTCAGTTTTGAAACAAATTACTCCTGTATCATTCCGTTTGAAACTGCCTGCTAATTACTGCATGTCTTCCACTTTTTACATGTCCCTTCCAAAACCCGCTGGTGGTCTGGTGGGAGAGGCTGAGGAAGCACCCAGAGGACAGATCCCCCCAATCATGGTCGACGGCGAGAAGGCCTACAGAGTCTGTGAGCTCCTTGACTCCTTGGCGTCGGGGCGGTACACTACAGTACCTGGCGGACTGGGAGGTGTACGGTCCAGAGGAAAGGTCAATGGTAAACGCAGGTGACATCCTGGATCCAACACTGACTGAAGAATTCCACTGCGCTCATCTGGAGAGACTGGCCCCTCATCCCTGTGGCAGGCCCTGGGCCGCCTGCCTCCTCTCGTCAGGAGCCGCTCGCAGGGGGGAGGCTCTGTTATGGTGGGGGCTCCAGCTTCTTCTCTGCCGCGCCACCAGAGGGAACCTTCACCGGAGTACTGATCTGATCTCCACAAACTACAACTCTCACAATGCACTTACCCAAACTGATTACTTCCTGTCGTCCACCTGTTCATCATCATAAACTGTGTATGTATACCAGATTCCAACACATTTCCGGTTTACTCTTTTGCTTTGCCTCTGCTGTGTTTGTGTGTTTGTTTGCTCTTGTTGACCCTGCCTGTTCGACATTAAATACGCTGCAAATGGATCCTAACTTGTCTGACTCTTCGTTACAGTTACATTACAGGTTTACATATAATAAACAATAAAATACAATAAAATAAATAAAATAAAATAACAATAAAATAAAAAAAAATGTCAAAAAGATGTTCAACACAGAATAAATGGTATTACTGCCAATAATATGTGTAAGAAGTATATAATAAAACTAAATTGATTTATAGGACTTTGCAAAATTGTAGAAATGTACTGTTGTAAGTAATGTAACATGGAATTGATCACACAAGCACTGCAAATATTTCAGTCTGTTTTTTCATGTTTCTTCAGCAGAGAAGATATTTTGTAATCTATAAAACATTTGATTTGCAGAGGTTTGTCTTTAGGAGAACTCAACATAAATGATTTAAGGACTTATTTATGTTAAATGATTTAAGGACTTATAACCTTTAATGTTTATAAAGGTTCCTGTCCAGTATGTTATTATTAGTTTTATGTTATATTACTTTTATTGCTGTCTATCTGAAACTATTAAAGAAATCTAATTTGTGTTTTTCTATCATATAGACTTTATCAATCTCTGCACCCATATCATCCATTAGCACAGGTGTGTTACCTGTCTGAGAGTTCATGATGCCATCTATAGTCTTAAACCTGAAGCATCTGAATGATTCAAACAATAACTATATTAGCGTTCACACCAATGCACAGTAATACTACACATGCTGCAGTAACTGTGGAACTTTCAATAAATCTGGTTGGCTAAAAATCACTCAGAAAGTAATCCCAAATATTTAACATTTACATTTATTCATTCATTCAGAATAATTTTACTTTTATTCAATGTGACGTACAAAGAGAGAGTAAGAGCATTTAACATGTTGCCCTAGAATCAACAAGCCAAGACTACAAAGCTACATTTAAAAGTGGGAATCACATTCTGATGCCAGAGACAGGGTGAACAGTGAACAAGCTGTTTCTTAAAGGTTGTGATGGTCTCAGCCGATTGGGTGTAGGCTGGAATTGTGGAATTGTGCAGTTGTGCCCTTTTTCATCTGTTTTTTAATACTTGTCTCTGTTAAGCTGCTTTGCAACAATGCAAAATTGTTTAAATTGCTATAGAAATAAACAACCTCGCTCTGATGATGACAGTATGGGACATTAATGTTGTTTTACATTAAAAACTGTTTGTCCACATACAGATTACGATTCCAGCCTTTGTGTTTGTTGGAATGGGGAAATGTACAGAGAGCTGTGTGGTGAGTGTCAGGTCATGATGCCAGAATCCTCATTCCCAGACATGTTCCACAAAAGTTTTGTGTATGTGTGCAGATTTGTGGTTCCATGATGGCAGCTCTGGTGGGAACCCCTGGATCTGGATACCGTTTCCTTATCTCTGCTGCAGCTATGCTGAAGGGACCATGTTGCTTCACAAAGCTAGGATGGATGTTTGCTTTAGAGAACAATGGGGCTTTGTGATGTTCTGTTTATTCTGTCCTAATGAAACACTGGTCCCTCTCCTTCAACCATGTTCTTTATTTATATATTCATGCAGGTATCTGTTTGCCCATGAGGAGTTGTCAGAATGCATTCCGCCCAAACACAAGTGGAATGTGACCCTGCTATCCATCCTCTTGGGTCTGGGAACACCGGAGTTCCTCATCTGCTTACTGCAGCTCAGTAGTGGACTGGTCAATGTGGTTTGCAGGCCATGCTGCTATAAGCAGGAGTAAAGCCTGAACGCCTGAGGATCCATCAGTCCAGACTTTCCTTCGTAGTGCACGGATATGTGGGTCACAAACACACGACCCTTGATACAGAAGAGATGAAACTTCCTGCTGAGTGTATCCAGATCTTTCCACTATAATACAGACTCCCACTGAGTTCTGTCTGTTTTGTATGAGTTTTGTAAGATATTTTGTAATTATTGAGAGTGATCAAAATATACCTAAGGAATGTTTTATATATGCATGAAACATACATATACAAACATTTCATAAAGCCTCATTACCCTATTACAGCATTAATCTTCAGAGCATAAAGCTGTGTCACACCACAGCCCTTATCTAAAGCTTCAGACAGACATTTGTATTTCTGAAACCATGTGCAGGTATGTGCAGGGGCATTTTGAAATGTGTCAGTAATTCATAGTTCATAACAACCTAAGAGTGCACTGGGCATAGTCCTTGTGATTTTCGCTTCATTATTTTCCTCACCTTGTTAATTGCTTTGGATAAAAGCATCTGCCAAATGCATAAATGTAAATGGAGATGCTGTAAAGCATACCATAGAGAACCTTAGTGTAAACTGTTGGGGGTTTTTTTCAGGTTAACTGCTGTCATAGCAGAGCAAAAGCTTGAAGGGATTCCAGCTGAATATGTTAAAATTAGTTAAACTGAACTGACAGCAGCTGACACTGTCCATTAGAACAGATAATCATAAGAACATTTTCTTACAGTAACAACTTATTTACAGTAACTGTGTGCTTGCCCCAAATAACTTTCATTTTTAAGTGCACAACTGTCCACATTTTATTGTTCATTTCAAAAACAAGCTTAATTTGTATTTAACCCAGAATATTCCTTTGATCATCTGTGCTATTGTTTTGATATTATTTTGATATTTTACTGTATTGTAATTGGGCTTTAAACATTTCAGAAGTGGACTCTGAAATCTTGGCAGATTTTGTTTAGTCTTGACAGTTATTTGTGTTGGTGGTCATGAGTTTCTGACCTTTTATCAGGTCTAATTCAACATGAAACAAATTCCCAAAACTCTATTGATTTTTTACAAAAACCCAAATAGTGAAAAATATTATCTAATGCTGTAATTTTTATGATGTTTTGCACATCCACCACGCACACTTGAGTGTTGTTTGGATAAAGAATAACTACTTTTTTTAATAGTGTCACTGTGCAGTTTAAAAACTCAAAACCCGAAATCTGAACCCCATTTTAAACAATTATGTGCTTTTTTGTTATTGTTTCTTGTCCAAACAAAATTAATCTCTCAAAATAAATTTAAACCCAAATGGGCAATATTAACGGTAATATAGTTTGTTGATGAGTACTGACACTGGATTTTCTAGTAGGCAGGACTTTCCCAAAGCTCAGAAGGTCAGTTACTACCAGTAAATTCAGGGGGGTTATCTACTGACCTACAGCCTGATAATCAATTGCCTCTTGCCCTTTGTACATCTGTTGTGATTGGCTGACCACTGTCACCCCCTTGACACTTAAAAGAGTGAAGCAATCGGCTTCATTATGATAGTCAAATTCCACAGATCCGAAATGAAGGGGCTGCAGTGGAATCTGCTTGTGGTTTTGTGCTGTGCTGCAGTTGTGTCTTGTATCACCAGGGAATATTTCTTGGCCATAAAGGAAATTCAGTGGGATTACGCACCTAGTGGTAAAAATGTAATTCAGAACAAAACCATAAAAGAAGATGAGTGAGTACAAATACTTTTAGTAGAATCTACCACAGTTCACAGGGTTTGGGTTCTGTGTGCGAGACATGACTTTATACAAGTTATTTTAAACAAGAATTGTTTTTATTGTATTTATTGGTGTCTTTGCTAAACCAAGCATAACTGTTTTTAAAGCAAAAAGCCTAAGTCGTGGTTCACAGTGAGTGTAATATGTAGTGGTGCAGGAATACTAATGTGACGAGGTTTTGGGTGTGTTTATATAATCATTTACACCTGCTTTGAACATGACCCAACCAATCAGAATCAAGGACCAGAACAAATAGGTTTAATATTTTATATTGCCCCTTTCCTTTCCTCCAAAATTTTATTGGCTGCGAAAAAAAACACGCAACATGTGACTTGATGAATACTTTATATTCAAATATTTAAGTATTTGAGTAGGCATGTTGCTTATAACTACCACAAAATGTATGTTAAGCAAGCCACTCTTTGAATAAGTGCATGTGAAAGATTATTTATATTTATATTTGGTATTTCACAGAGATGCTCTGGTGTTCCTGGAGAAAGGAGAACAGCGGATCGGTCGGGTGTATAAGAAGGCAGTGTATCAGCAATATACTGATGCTACCTACAGGCAGGAGATAGAAAAACCCAAATGGCTGGGCTACTTGGGGCCCCTCATCAGTGCAGAGGAAGATGACACTGTAATTGTGCACCTGAAGAACATGGCCACACGAGCATACTCAATCCATGCTCATGGCCTTAGTTACAACAAGACAAATGAAGGTGTGCACTTCACAGAAACATTAAACAAACATAGTTTGACAAAGTTATTATAAAATGTATCACATAAATTGATATAATTATGTTCAAATAATGCTGCGTTTTATAAGTTCTGTTCATAAAAATGCTTTGGATTCTTTCTTCAGGGGCACTATATCCAGATTCATCAGAGAAGATAGAAAAGGAAGATGATTCTGTGGCCCCTGGGAGGTCCTTCACTTATATTTGGACTCTGCCTGCTTCCCACACCCCTGGCAAAGACGATACCAGCTGCCTGACAAGAATTTACCATTCTCATGTCAATGCCCCTAAAGACATTGCCTCGGGTCTAATTGGACCTCTCATAATATGTAAAAAAGGTACAAAGCTGAGTTCTTCTCTCACCTTTCATAACAGAATACACCAGCCACAGATCATCTTAACAAAAATGTACTTTAATTTAACAAAAAAATAAAAAACTCCCACGATGTGGAATTATTGAAGGAGATGTGACAATCCAAATAACAGAGGGTTGTAGGGGAGGATAAATTAGGAATCACTGTAGTTTCCTGGATTGAAAAATGTTGGACTCTTGTACGACTGATGGTTCGTAATGAGCTTTATTTAAAGATCCGTCACCGTAGATTTGTCATGAAAACATCACAAATCACCGTAAGAGCTTTGTATAACAAAAAAAAAGAATGTAAATAAACCTTGAAACAAACATACATAAAATCAAATTAAATTAATAACAATATACAAACAAACAAATAACCATACTACATTATATAAAGAATGAAACCCAAAACAATACAGATAACAAAGTCAATATTTTACTTTATTCTCCACTTAAACCAGGAGCTAAATTCTGGCGCTTTAAACATAAACCTTTAAATGATTCGCCCATGTGCGTCTTAGCTGCATTCCGTTCTAGAACGCTTTGAGCACGCCACAATATATCCGCTTACGTGAATGATTGTCAAAAAAAAAAACTGTACTACCGCAAGATGTATAAACATATTAAAACCACAAAATCCAACAATTAAACATGATACACATTCCAAATAGACAACGTAACAAAGGAACAAAGGAATATAAAAACAGTGAAAAATAAAATAAACAATATTAAAGGAAATAACAACCAAATAATTAACAATCAAGCCCACCAGGACTCCCCGCTCTACTTATGGGCTTTGTCTTTTAATGGACAGGAAACAGCAAAATGTCCACAATGGCCATGTGCTTCCACAAATCACAAGACACAGAACCTGAGGTTAGACCCTGACTCTAAGATGTAAGAATAGAATAGAGTCAGTATCATCATGAATATCATGCTCTGACACAAAACACAAGTGTTGTCAGGATCCTGGCATGAGAATTCGACACCAGCATTTAAAACAGGTTTTAAAAACCACAGAAGTTAGAAAACAAGCTCATATATTTTTACTTTGCATCAATTTGTGTTTGAGGAGGTTACCAACGACTAACAATAAACTACAAGAAAGATTTCTGATGTTAATGTTATTAAGCCTAGAGTAATAATAATAAATATCATTATAGCTAAAAGCAGTTATGACGGCCTGGCACTATTGCTACCTGGTGCGTTTCAGAAAACAATGCATTGTCACATTGTTGTCATGTATTAAATTCAGAAAATAATTAAGGCAATATGAAATAAGTCTTTTGTAAGTGACATACTTTCTGCTGCCAGTTGGTATGTAACTATGAGTTATAACTGTGACTCATAATTGCCACAAATATATTTCCCAAATTTGATATAAATTACTAAATGCATGCAGAAGATATAAAACTTCCTGTTTCATTTATTTCCATAAATTGTTTGCCTCACCATGGCAACACACAATTTGGCATCTTTGACAGCATCTGTCGTCTTCACCTACAACCCCACTAATTCCCTAGGAAGAGTACTTAAAATTTTAGAATCTGGAGTTGTCAAAAAAATCCACATACAAGCAGGGGCGTAGCACCAAATTCTGGGCCCTATGCACAAGCAGTGGCCATGGGCCCCCGTAAGCTACAACTACCTCCCTCCTCAGGGGCCCTCCCCCCACTTGGGGCCCTGGTAAATTAGTCCCACTTTTCACTCAACTACGATGCCCCTGCATACAAGCCAAAATGGTAGACTTCTTATTGAGTGGAGCTAAATGTCATACTGAAAGTTGTCCAGCTTGAAAAGAACTATACATGTACCAAGTCCGGTGACTAGAGGAAAAACTAACCCCATCACTTTAGGATTTGGCCAATGCCCAATGGCAAACATGATAAGTGTCTCAAATATCCCTGAATGTGGTTTCTAGGCCGACCGGGAGGGCCAGTTCTTCTCTGGCACCTTAAAGCTTCAATTTGTAACTGTCTTGGATACGAACAGAGTTGATTATAATGATTTACAGGTATTTATTGATGAAAAACTGATGGTTCCAATTATATTTGATAATATGACAGGCACTGAAAAATCGTGCCAACAGAAACGGTGAAGCATAATGTTACTTATTACAGCCATAACATCACACTGCTGTGACTAAGCAGGGAACAAAATATAGAAACTAACTAAGCTAAACCACCTGGTGCTTCTCACACTTTTTGCTGCCAACTTGTTTGCTACAACTGTGACTCACAATAGCCTTTTTGCTCTGAAAGACTGCTACAGAATGTGTTAAAGTTATGATTTAGAATTAATTGTTTTTGGTTTGTGCATTTATTAGGCTCTTTAGATGTTCATGGTGATAAGTCAGGTGACTATCTTTACACACTGATGTTTACTGTGTCTGATGAGAACCTGAGCTGGTATCTGGATGAAAACATTAAGACGCATTGCTCAGCCACCAAAGTCAACAAAGATGACGAGGGCTTTCAAGAAAGCAATAAATTACACTGTGAGTACAAAAAGAGTGCAGTTACCCTCCCAGAAATAAAGCCATCAAGTTATCCAACTTTTTTCTAAAAAAAAAAAAAAACGTTTCTGAAAGTCTAATTAAACGATGAAAGAAATATGTTAATTGTGCACAAACCTATTCGTTTGTTAAGCGGTAAATGGAAAGTTCAGGTTGTAAACCACATTTAGGCAATTGTAGTAACTCATACAGGTTTTCCATATATGCAGAAAATGTGCACAGGATTCCTACTTTCTACAGTTAGAATAGTGTTCCATAAATCACATAAAACATTGTTTTCATGTTCATTGTTATTTTACCTAAATGTCTTTAGACTATGATGTTACTCTGGAGACCAAACTAGAAATCTCAATGTCCTTTTTACAACTTCCTGTAGCTATTAACGGATATGTCTATGGAAATCTACCTGACCTCAGTATGTGTATGGGCAATAAAATCCACTGGCACCTGTTTGGGATGGGAAACGAGGTGGACATTCACTCAGCATACTTCCATGGCCAGGTCTTGATGGAAAAAAGTCATCATGTTGACACCGTTAGTCTGTTCCCGGCTACCTTTGTCAATGTGGAGATGGTTGCAGATAATCCAGGCCAATGGCTTCTCAGCTGTCAGGTCAACGATCACTTGAAAGGTACAGCAAAGCAAGATCAATTTCTCTGAATTTATGGGAATAAGGTTTAATATGCAGGTCGTCGCAATTATGATTGTTTGCTTTTTGCTTGTTTGACAGTTAAAGGGATAGTTCACCCCAAAATTTAATTTCTCTCATCGTTTACTTATTATTATGCTGTCCAAGATATATATGACTTCCTTTCTTTATCAGAACAAAGATTTTTCTCCAGTTACGTCTCGGTAGGTCTATATAATGTTTGGGATCCAAAATGTTGATTCAGAAAGCACATACAGTACATCCTAGAGGAAAATGTTTTTTTTCGGAGGTTGCTCTTCCATAACTCAGGAAATTTGATGGAGATCTTAGTTTAAAAAATGTAAAGAGTGAAGCTTTAAATTAATGTAGATTGTAGCTAAAATAATCTAGATTTGGGGCAATTTGGTGAGGAAAGTTTAAGTTTAATAATATATTCAATAACGTTGACTTTTAATTGTAGACTTGGTTTTTGACATTGTTTAGATCTCTTCTGAAACTCCAATAGAAACATGAGAGAGTGAGATTTGGAGACATATCTGAGACACAAGAGACTTAAGCAAAAGTTTCCATTTGCTCTCCATTCAATCTAATTGGTGTTTATTGGAAAATAACTGAGATATTAAAGAGATCTCATCTGTGATCATTTTTCTTTCATATGGGAGCCATCATAAAATTCATTTAATTGACTGTGGATGAGTCAAAAATACATTGATAAAATCAAATCTCTGCTATTGGCATGCTACCATACTTGGTTTAAGGGGTAACGTGTTTGTTTTAAATCGGTTAAATATGTTTAATATATTAATAATTGTTAAATATTTTTGTTTTGATTTGGCCTCTCACATTGATGGCTATTTTCTGAGATAATTACCTGCATGTATTTTAAAGTTTTTTTTGGTTAGTAATGGATCTGAGTAATACAATTGTGGCTCAGCTTTCAGCAGCAAATTAAGCTACATTTGGCCTCAGCATTGTGCTCATACTTTGAGAGACAGAATGTGCATCTGCTCTGAGACAAACCTAAAGTGAAATGTACACATTCAGTTACCCATTGTGTAATGTACACTTGGACAGATGGATGTAGATTGCAGCTTGATTATACCTGTGCCTGTAAACATACCTTTGAGAAATCACACCTCTTGTGAGAGTCACGAACACTGTAAGGGGGAGTGAGAAGAAAACATCTCGGGTTACTTATGTAACCAGATTCCCTGAGACAGGGAACGAGATGCTGTATCAGGCTTGATGCCATGGGGAACGCACTTTAGGCGCACCCAAATCTGAACACGTGTAAAATCAGGCCTTTTTATAGGCAGGTCAAAGTCATGTGACCTACTATTGCGTGCCACAAAGCCTTTAAAAGGCGCCTGCGAAATACATCGTCAGTTTCAAGTCTGAAAGAAGACCGTGCAGGCAAGATCGAATTGTGGCGAAAGGGTGCAGCATCTTGTTTCCTGTCTCAGGGGTCTTATGACGCTGGCCTGAGCAGTGAACATAGATTCTCAAAGCTCAAACTGGACACAATAAATGAAGCCTTTCCTGCTCCAGTGAATCAAACGGCGGAGCACAGAAGGCTTGAAGCGCCACCGGGCAACCAGCCGCAACTTGGGGATATAATCTGGTCTAGGGTGCAAAATGGCTTTAACAAAGCCAGGGGCAAAATCTAAGCAGACAGGGTTTACTGATAGAGACTGTAGATCTCCTACCCTTTTGGGCAATGTAGTGCCAAGAGTAGAGTCACCTTAAGAATCAGAAACTTATCCAATTTATCCTTATCAAATTGAGCCAAAGATAAACCCCTTAAAACAATAGTAAGGTCCCCAAAAGGGACCTGCATGTGACAGAAAGGCCTCAGCCGTCTGGCACCACACAGAAAACTAGACACCAGAGGGTGTCTCACAATACAGGCTCCATCAACAGGTTTGTGGCTTGCAGACATGACAGTCACACAAACCTTGAGGGTGGTCAGAGCCAATCCTACAGATAGGGGCTCTTGAAGAAACTCCAGCACTAACCCAACAGGGTAGTGAAATAGGGTCAACATGGTGTCGCCCACACCATGAAACAAAAGCCCTGGGATATACATTGCTCTGATGGAGATCAGCCTGGTCACTGCCCAAAAGAAGGATCTGCTGTTCCAGCCTTAACAGGAGGCACAAATGCAGTCCTCCTTGGTGATTCAAGTATGAGACCACTGTGGTGTTGTCCATATGGACTAAAACGTGTTGGCCCTTAAGGTGCGGAAGGATGTGCTTCAAAACCAGAAACACTGCTCTCATTTCCAGGTGGTTTATGTGCCAGGAGAGATGAGGGCACTTTCACTGACCACGGATTGGGCAGCCATTGAGAACCACACCCCAGCCCATGAAACGTTCGTTGTAAGAATCCTGCAATGGCATAACGCTCCTAGAATGGGACCCAAGGTAAGAAACCGGGGTCTGGGGCACATAGAAAGGGTACTAAGCCCTTGACACGTAACCCATCCCACCCTTAACGGGTGCATCTTGTAATGAAACCCATTTTTCCTTAGCCAAGAGTGGGACCCAGGGTGAGAAACCGGGGTCTGATCCACATAAAAAGAGTACAAAGTCCTTGACGTGTATGTTTAGCCTTTATATACCTCATATAAAGTAGGTCCAATGGAATCACATTGGCCACTGAGTCCCAACAGCCTCTGAATCTGAAGCACTGTTAGGTGCTGGTCTAGCCAAACACTGCCCACAGCAGGAAGGATTGACTCCATACATGCAGGAGATGATTGTGTCTGCATCCCTAATTACCCATAGATAAATAGTTCTCTGAACTAGAGAAAGCATGTTCTTCTTGGGGTTGAGTCTCAGCCCTTAGCACTTCATATGGGCTAACAAAACATCTCAATGTCGTGTAGCTAATTCTTGGGAACTGGCCATGACTAGCCAGT